>JAOTRH010112854.1:0-15232 GCA_034768845.1 Heliamphora exappendiculata
CCACCGACCTGCTGGAGTGGTGCGCACAGGCCGAGGGGGCCGGCTTCTCGGCCGGCTCTTTAACGGGCGAGCGTACCTCCGCGGGCCGTACTGCCAGGCTCGTCTCGATAGCTGCATCTGGATGAGTATCGACACTACAGTCGATCCTTGCGTCGCTTGACGAGCGAGCGTGACACAAAGAACCAAAAAAGCGTTGCCGCGATGATGCCTGTAAGACCGCAAACGAACACTATCCACAGTCCCGAAGCCACATCTAGCGTCCCTTCACTGTAGGTCATATTCAGGAAAGTCACGCAGAGCGGTAGTGAATAGACGAAGGCGAATCCAATCAAGTGCCCCCGCAAGGACGATGCAGCCCAACGTGCAATTTCGATTAGCCGCATAGCAATCTCACTGACAACCAGGAGACGTGATGGCAAGCCCTGCCGCAAAGCCACCCCCACCACCCAGGGCCGCACCAGTGAGGCCTCCGATGGCGAGTGAGCCCCCGGGCTCAGCAACAGCTGCTGCGAAGAGCCAAGTTCCTCCTCCGGCCGCTAAAGCACCCCCTTCAATAAACTCCGCCTCTGGAAAGCCGACAACATTAACAACAACGAACCCAACGCCTGCGGCGAATCCCGCAAACCCACCTACTGCGAATCCAGTCATCATATGCCCACCGGTGGCCGGATTGTTTGCCCGGCTATAGCGGCACACATATGGAGGATCCAGAGAATTTGCCCAGGATTGCAGGTTTCCAAAGGGATAAGGAGACAAGTAAGGCACGAACGGGATAACCGGAGGCAGGTCGAGTGGCTGATCGTGCCTGACGGTTATCGTTGGAAGGTTTCCTTGCGACCCATCGTTTGATCCGCGACCACCACCACCCGATCCATTGTTACCGTCTTGCGGCATCCCACCGTCTTGGGGAGGTGGAGTCGATGATCCGCCATGATCTTTGTCCGGATCGTGGTTTACGATAACCTCGTCGAGGCAGTCCTGGTCCGACTTGCTTTCGTCGCCTCTTTTGCATTCGACCACTGCAAAACCCGTAGGATCTATGAAAGCCAGAGGATTGTTTAGCACATAGCTGTAACGGTTAAAGCTCTGTGAGAATCCAGCGGAGCCATTCATCGGATCGGCCGAGACAAATCGCCCGATGACGTTATCGTAGACCCTGCCCTTCATGTGAATGAGGTTGAGGTTGTCGAGCATGATGTGGCCAGTAAACCCGTCGCGGGTAGTTTTGGCAATATTGGTCCAATCCGAGCTATTGGGTGCGCCCGTCCAATTGCTGCCTCGCCGCGACCCGTAGGCGGCGTTGCTGGGGAATTCGTTCCGTGCAACGCACCGCTGCGAATTCGAACGCTACCGTCATTCAACTCAGCCGAGCGCAATGACATTGTGGATGTCATTGACCGTGGCGGCCGAGCCTCGCTCAACGGGCTCATTCCCCGAATCGCCCGCGACGAGAGGATGGGGGAAAGGCCCTGCCCAGAGATCGTTGGCGGCTTACACATAGAGATCGGTTCTCTGCTCGGGCGCAGAGCATTGGGGATGAACGTCGCGGTTGCGGATAAGCCGGCGTAAGAGGGGGGGCTTGGGCGCGAGGTAGTCTCACGTCGCTCAGGGGGCGATGCAAAAAGACTCGGCGCCGTCTACGAACGCATGACACTCCGTTTCGTTCAGGACGCGCGTGCTGGAGTATTCCTTGCCACCCGGCTTGAACAGAAGGCTGACGGGATTGTTGAGGACGATGGATCGGTGCACGCCAAAGGCGAACATTTGCGAAAGGATTGGAGCGGTCCGATTCGCCATGACGGGCGCGCCGCGGGCCACGATGGCATCGAGACGATCGGTGATCTCGCGCGAAGTGACGGTCCGGGCATCTCGATTTTCGAAGTAAGGCAGGACGTCCTTTTTGAGGATTCGAATGACCTCCTGCGGTACGTCGCGGCTCGGCTTCACATAGAACTCGACAAACTCATACACCAGGAAGTGAACACTGTGTTTGTCATCATCGGACGGTTTCGGGATAGTGAGAGGATCGCTGGCCTTCGTGTTATTTGCGGGAGGGATTGACGCAGGTGCGGTCGTGACGCTCCCGTGACAGTCAGCCTCTGGCTTGGGTGACCCTTCAACGCAGACCGGTCGCTTAACTCCAGGCCGCGGCGCCCGGCGAGGATCGATTCCCTTTTCCAACTCTCTGCGGTGCGCTAAGGCCCATTCGCGTGCTTGGGCAAACCCGATGCCGGGGAATAACCCAATTTGGATTCGAGAGCGGCGTCCTTTCCATTTGAACCGTAAGAGCCAACTTTTTCGACCCGTGGGGGCTACTCGAAGCAATAGGCCCGCGACGGCCGCGTCGGACACGTCGTAGGGCTTGGGGCCGGCGGCAGGGCGGCTAATGAAGTGGTAGTGATTCGATTTCCGGGGCGCTGAGACGGCATGGTGGACACCCTTCTGTGGACCCACTGTGGACCATTTGCCCCGCGACACCCCGCAACACGGTGCAATCCAATGCGACTGCCCACCGCCCAGGACACGCCTGGGCAAGGAGGTCGCTCTCCGTTCTCACATTAGCATTGGGTGATGATAACTCTCTAATTTATAAAGAGTTTCTGTCGCAAACCGTCGCAATGTGTTGCGCTCGGTCGCGAACCTGCTACCCTGCCGGGCTCGGTCGGGGTGTAGCTCAGCCTGGTAGAGCATCTGCTTTGGGAGCAGAGGGTCGCAAGTTCAAATCCTGTCACCCCGACCATTGAAACTCTGTAAGGTCTCAGGACTTCGGTAACACCCTGGCAGAGGCTTTTCTTTCCAGAAGCCGCTCGTAGGGGGTCTGCCCATCGAGCGCTCCGTGGGGCCGATGATAATTGTAATAGTCCTCCCATTCTTGAAGCTTGTCGTTAAACAAGTGGATGTCATCGGCAATTCCGTCCTTATCGAGGAGTTGGTAAAACTCCTGCTCATCTACACGGTGTGAACGCTCAACCTTGCCGTTCAAGCGTGGAGTTCTTGGCCGGATGTACACGTGGCGGATGTCATGCTCCTCCAGGTGCCAATGGAAGTTGGACTGGAACTCCGCGCCATTGTCAGTCTGGATTACGAGCACTCTGAAGGGAAGTCGCCGGACGACCTCGTCGACGAAGCTGATAGCTGCCTTTTGGTTGCAGACGTCGTAAATCTTTAACACACGGATGCGCGTACAGTCATCGATGGCCGTGAACTGATAAAGACGTTTTCTGGAGCCGGCAATTCGCTCTAGGAATTTCACGTCGATTTGCAGGCGATGGCCGGGCTGTGGCTTCTCATAACGATGCCAGGGGCGACCTGTCGGCTGTCGACGCTGATTGGCCGGCAATCGGTTCATTCCATACCGGGTCAGTATGCGGTGGACTGTGGAACGTGCCACGTCCATGTTGTGAAAGCGATGCAGATAACTGGTAATCCGTGCCGGCCCGAACCGATAGCGCTCTCGCAAATACAGGATCTTGGATACGACCGTGCGAGAGGTTGTCCGCGGTGAGTGAAGAGGCGCCCGAGGGCGATCACACAGTCCAGCCTCACCGTAGCTCTTATAACGAGCTCTCCATTTGTAGAACGTTTTGCGAGAAAGGCCGAATCGTCGACAGGTCTGAGCGACACCCCTCGGGGCGTCGCTGGCCTGTCGCAGCAGCTTCAAACGCCAGGCAACCACACGGTTCTGTTCAGTTTTTGTCATGGTGCTCTCTCCGGGTGGGGAAAGAGCCAGAATGTCACCTTAGCTCTGGGACTTCACACGTTGAAAGCCATCGGGCCCACTCAGGGTCTGGCGGACCGTGCCTATTTGTCAGGTTGCGGATTCATTCTTGGCGCTCAACGCATCCAGATAGCGCGCGTAAGCAAACACGCGCCCGCGGGACCGGCCTGTTGTTTCCCGTACTATCCCGAGTCGTTCCATTTCGCGCAATCCTTGAGTTACCGTGGGAGTTGTGAGCCCGGTCATTTGCGTCAACGCCGCTATCGTAACGAGCGGCTTTGTCTGCAATGTCTCTTGTATCAATAGCGCTGTTGGAGCTTGCCGGCCGGTCTCCTTCAGGACCTCGCGATCCTCTCGAAAAACATTGAATATACGACGCGCGGCCGTCGTCGCCGAGTCAGCGCTGACGCGCATTGCGGTCGCGAAGAATTCTAGCCAACGTTCGAAGTCGCCTGACTCGCGCACGGCATTCAGTTCCGCGTAGTACTGTTGACGGTGCTGTTTGAAATACAAACTCGAATACAGAAGCGGCTCGCGCAATATGCCGTCGTTGCAGAACACGAGTGTTATCAGCAATCGCCCGATACGGCCGTTGCCATCGAGAAAAGGATGAATCGTCTCAAACTGTAGATGCGCCAGTGCAGCCTTTACCAACGACGGCGTGTCTGAATGCAAAAAGCGCTCGAGCTCGGACATGCAATGTTCGAGTTCTTGCGGGGGCGGTGGCACAAAATTCGCGGTACCTGGCCGCGTTCCTCCAATCCAATTCTGAGATTTTCGGAATTCGCCCGGGGTCTTTTCAGCTCCGCGGCCAGTTTCCAACAAGATCGCATGCATTTCCTTCAGCAGGCGATTTGAAAGAGGGAATCCATCGTGTATGCGCTTCAGCCCATGTGACATAGCGGCGACATACCGCGAGACCTCTATTACGTCGGCGAGCGGAACACCTGGAGCCTCACCGAGCTCATGAGCAAGGAGGTCGTCCAGGGTCGACTGAGTGCCCTCGATCTGGGACGACAACACTGCTTCCTTTCTCTGATAGGTATAAAGAAGCAGTTGGGCATCCGGCAGAGTCGCTGCTGCGCCGTCGAGCCGACCGAGGGCCAGCAATGCCTGATCCAGCGCATTGCGGGTAGGCCCCTCTAGTTGCAGAGGGGGTTCCGGGGGCAGAGGTCTGGGAATAAACGCCCGTACACTCTCGCTTCCCGCAATGCTGACTGCGTACTGCCCCACGTCCAGGCGCTTCATGAAGGCTCTTTAAATTACTTTAATAGCAATCCAGCTTATTAAAGCAAATTGCTGTATCCTTTAATAGTGGCCCTCTCAAGGAACCTGCGGGGCGCCTTCGGTAACACCCTGCAGCAACGCTGCTGACTGCATCGCATACTCAGCCCACAGTGAACCATTCTCGCCTGGTGAAAACATTATTTCGCCGAGCATGCTTCTGAGGATCGTGCGCGCCTTCGTTACTGCTGCAGGATCACCCTCTAGCCCCTGATCGATTTGGACACGATACAGCTCGGCGGCAATGGGCAACATCGCTAACACGCAGTGGCGGCCCTCTCGTCACGCCAGACTAAAACGAATGTCGGCTTCGGCGGCCGGCCACTGTGGCATTCATTGCAACGCTGGGCCGTGACTGCGTAAGACCGCGCCACGACCGGTCACAGCGCCTGCGGACGCCAAGCAATCACGCCTGCCGTCCGCGCTCGCACTTCGGGCGAGGCCAGACACGTCGCGATTGCCTCATAGCCCGGAGCGCCAGGATGGGGAACGACACGAGTGGGTGGACTGTGATTGGCAGGGCAAAGAAGAATTGCCTCATCCGCACCAATTGCGGCCAGATCCAGGATCACCGAAGAGCGCGTCATCAGGAAGAGAGGACGCGCGCCAGCCTTGCCGCGTTGGCGGAGGTGGGCTATCAGCGCTTCCTGCGTAGGCTCATCCAACCCCTGCTCCACCATATCGACGACCACAACGGCTGGCCCCTCAGCTTCCAAGCCGACGAGGAGAGCAATCAAGGCTTCCGATGCTGCAGCTCCCTCATCGACGAGCCATGCCAGAGTCTGATCAACCCGCAATTTGAGAGTCGGATCGGCGTCGAGTCGGGCCGCAGCGACTGCGCCACCGTCCTCCAACCTTTCCAGGCCCAGGAAGATGGCGTTGGGCAGAACCTCCGCCAGGCGCAGAGCCAGCCGTGTCTTGCCGCTCCCTAGAGGGCCGACGATATACGTGATGGGTCGGATGTCGCTGAGCTCAAACCGCTCCCCGCCCCAAGGCCAGGGAAGATCGAAGGCGACCTCGAACTCGGCAGACCGCCTCAGCAGGTGTGTCATTTCTCCGGCGCGGGGCATCTGACCTCGGGCGAGGTGCGCCCGAAGCCCCCGGACCTTGTCCATCGTGTTCACGAGCTTGCGAACTTTACCTTCGAGAGTCGCTTCGTGCGCAGTCAGCGCAAGCTGCAAACTTTCTGGGTCACCTTCCAACACTCGTGCCACCTGGGAGAGGCTGAGGCCCAGGGCACGGAGGGCCACGATCTCATCGGCTCGAACCATCTCGTCGGGACCATAGAGTCGGTATCCCGCCGCCGTGCGGACTGGAGCGAGCAAGCCTCGTTCCTCGTAGAGACGCAAAGTTTTGGTCGAGACGCGAAGCCGACTAGCTGCTTCTGAAGCGCTCAACAATGGAGCGGATAGACTCACGAGTCACCTCTCGGTTTGCTAACTGCCGTCGTTATGAGGGTGGCCCCAGGGGCCGGGTCAAGGGTATTCGTGTAGCGTAATTCGTGCCCCCGCCATCGCTCGATGGTCATCTGACGCGGATACAGACAGCGATTGCAAGAACAAGGCAAATCCCCTCACCCCGACCACTGATTTCCCTCGTATTTTTCAGTGATAGGCGCAGAGTATTTGGCGCCTGGGTCCCATCCTGTAGTGTGGCCCTGGGCTCCCAGATTGGGTCCCCCATTTTGCCTTCGCCGAAAGCGATTTCGAGCCTCATTCCAACGGGATGCACGCGCCGGCTCACAGTTCCGAATCACTCCAAGTCTCCCTAGACTTCAACGTCACGATGTTGGTCAGTCCCCGCCCCCGGATAAAATTCGATGAGCTGGGAATGCGTGGTGAGCCGAACAGCTGTGGTGTTTCAAAGCGAAAGCGGCCTGACGGATCAAAGACGACGTGCGACAATGCATCAAGGCGATCTGCCCATCGACAAAAATCATGTGTAAGACCGCATCCGACCGGCTGCTCTCAGACGATCGAACTGGCTATTTGCAGGCTATCTCCCGGCTCTCCGCGTACTGGCAAACGCGCAGCCGACATCATGAGCCTGATCCAATCCGCGAAGCTTTACGGACGCGATCCTTACCTCTATCTCAAGGACATCCTACAGCGCTGCCAACGCAAGCAGCCAGCCGCATCGACGAGTTCCTCCTGCGTCGATGGCAGCTTCAAAATGGCTGATCCGCGTATAGATCATCCGCTCTTCTTCTGTGTGGACTGCGACGTAGACACGTATGTCAATCAACAGTTCTACATGCTCAAGGATCGCTTGTGGAAACGCAGCAATCCGGCAGTCGACGGCATGCTTTGTTTACCATGCGCCGAAAAGCGGCTAGGCCGCTCCCTGAGCCGCAAAGACTTCAAGAATGTTCCGGTCAATACCCATCAAGCGCGCGTCTGCTCCGAACTGGCTGAGAGGCTCGCTCGCGATCCCTAAACGCGCCTCGGGGCGCGATGAGTTGACCGGAGACGCTTACCGAGAGCCAACACGGCGTAAGATTTTGGCAAAACTTGAGCACATCGAGGCGAGAACAGCTCAATGGACATGATCCTTATCGTAAGCATCCGATGAAGGCCGCATTGATCTATCTGGGCTCGGCAGTGCAGAGGGAAATCACCTCGAATTGTATTTCCGTATGTATCGCCCGACCACGCCAACGAAAAAGAGGACAACGACTAAGAGAAAATATAGGAGTGGGGAAAACACTAGGAAAGCGAGCGCGCCTCTCAAATCCGAATCGTTCCCATCTGATGTAGACGCATAGGTCCATACGAACCAGATCCCTCCGAGCACGGGAAGACTGATCAGTACAGCAGCCCACTTGATTGCAGAGATCGCCAAAGCCTTCATCTGGATCAGGCAGCGCTCGCCAGTTCGGAAGTTTGTAACGCGATCTGCCAAGGAAACAGTTCCTCGATCCGATTAATCGGATGATCCGCAATGCGCGTTAGAACGTGACGCAGGTAGGCTTCGGGGTTGATCCCATTGAGCTTGGCTGTTCCAATGAGCGTATAGATTGAGGCGGCGCGCTCGCCGCCATCGTCAGAGCCGGCAAATAACCAGTTCTTGCGCCCGAGTGCGACTGCGCGCAGCGCGCGTTCCGCAGTGTTGTTGTCTATCTCAACCCGTCCGTCATCGCGATAACGTGTGAGTGAAGTCCAACGGGACAATGCGTAGCGGATCGCTGTTGCCAACTCGCCTTTTTTCGAGAGCGTGGGTAACACTGATCCCAACCAACTATGGAGGCTGTCGAGTTCGGGACCGGCACGTGCTCGCCGAACTTCGACCCGTTCCGACGGTGGCCGACCGCGGATCTCACTCTCGATGGCATATAATCGCCCGATCCGATCCAGAGCTTCGGCGGCGATCGGTGAGGCCATCGCAACGTGGATTTCGTAAAAGTTGCGACGCGCGTGAGCCCAACACGCTGCTTCCTGAATCTGCTCGCCATAGAGACGTTCGAAGCCGGCATAGGCATCGGCCTGCAGGATCCCTTTGAAGGATGCCAGATGTGCCCTTGGACGTTCTCCCTTGCGGTCCGGCGAGTATCGAAAATAGACAGCCGATGGTTCCGTGCTTGCCGCTGCCCGATCATCACGGACATACGTCCACAACCGACCTTGCTTGGTGGTGCCGCGTCCCGGGCAAAGCACGGGCACCGGAGTATCGTCACCGTGGATCTTCTGAGTGCTCAACACATATCGACCCACCGCACTCACCAGCGGTTGAAGCAATGCGCTCGACTCACCGACCCAGTCGCACAGCGTCGACGTGCTCAGATCCAACTCATCGCGCTTATAGATCTGACTCTGTCGATATAGCGGCAAGTGGTCGAGATATTTGGACACCAGGACATGAGCGAGAAAGCCAGGTCCGGCCAAGCCTCGGGCGATCGGCCGGCTCGGTGCGGGTGCTTGAACGATCTTCTGACACTGGGGGCAGGAAAGCTTTGGACGCACGTGCCGGATGACTTTGTAGCGCTCCGGCACATACTCGATCATCTCGCTCACATCTTCGCCCAGTACTCGCATGGTGCCGCCGCAGTCCGGACAGCTGCAGGCACTCTCATGGACAATCTCTTCGCGCGGCAGATGGAGCGGCAATGCGCGTCGGACGGGCTTCTCGGCTTGCTCCTTGACGGGCGGGCGCACTTCCGGTGGCTTCTCTGCCAGGCTCGTCTGCAGATCCTCGATCGACAACTGCATCTGGATGAGCTGCTGGTCGAGGGCTTCCGATGAGCGCCCATACCGTTCCCGCTTGAGTACTGCGATTTGGAACCGCAGCTTCTCGAGCTCCAACTTCTGGGAAATGCACAAAGCCTCAGCCACTTCGAGCGCACGACTGCTCTCGATCACCAAGCTCTTCAGAGCGTGAATATCGTCTGGTAAGGGGGCCTGCTGGGGCATGCACCGAGTATACCAACTCGGTGTTGTATTTAACAGTAAGGAAGTTGCAGATCCTGGCGTATCAGGCTGCAGCGTGCGGATCGAATGAGCGTTCGATCCTGCGCCAGTCAATCCCTTCCAACAACATCGACAGCTGGGCGCTCGTCAGGCTGACCGTTCCCTGTGTTGTGTGCGGCCAGATAAACCGGCCGCGTTCCAAACGCTTCGCAAATAAACATAGTCCGTCCCCAGACCACCACAAAATTTTGACGCGATCACCGGCTCGTCCTCGAAAAACGAAGAGCTGACCGGAGAAAGGATCTTCGGATAGTTGGGTCTGGACCAGCGCAGCCAATCCGTCGAATCCTTTGCGCATGTCGGTGGCACCAGCGGCCAGATACACCTGCACACCCGCAGGCAGCGCTATCATCGCGACGTCAGAGCGGAAATCAGCTCGCGCAGCAGTGTGGCATCAAAAGGACCCAGGACGCGAAGTCGCCTGCCGGATCCGAAGTCCACCTCGATCGTCGCGGAAGTTGTTTGCGCAGGAGATGATGCAGCCACCGTGCGCTCCGTCGGCAACAATGTTGGTGTGGTCACTTGCACTGGCAGCAGGGCCGGCGACTTTGATCGCCGCTCCTCGATCAATGTGCCTTGTCGTTCCAATCGGCGCCAAACGGACAGCAGGTTGGCATTAACTCCGTGCCGCTGCGCAACCTCGGGAACCGAAGCTCCTGGTTGCCGGGTCTCCTCGACCATCGATCGCTTCTCGGCTACGGAATACTTGCGTCTCGGACCGCTGCGGCGACCCAGTTGCACGCTTAAAGTCTAGACAGCATGATCTGGTGCCGCCGGCGAAATGGCTACGCGGCCCTCAGCGGATGCTTACTCCTTATCTTGGGGGCCTACTCGAACGCTTGCCCACCCAGCCTGCCAGTCGTCTCGGCGAGTTGCTACCTCATCGCTGGCAAATGCCGACTGATGACGGAGAAGGAGTGAACGTACGTGGTTAGTCGGCCTCTGCGTGCCAGTCTGTTAGTTGCCGCCACCCTACTCGTGCTCGTCTGGAGCATCTACACCGCTCGGCCCAGCGCTATCTTGGCGGTGTTGATCTTGAGCGTCGTGTTACTAACGCCGAGCCTGAGACCACGCATATGGCTCGTGACAACACTGTTTGTACTGGCCGCTGTACTTCCCTTGCAGCCAATCGGAATCGCTCCTTTTGCCCGACAGCATGGGCCGAGGCTGGTTCGATGCTGCCCAGGTGCTCCCTACCGCAACCCAGAAGAGGTTAAACACAAGGACGCCGCAGGCGCGTGCCTGTTTTGTGGTGATGTTGGCACTGGCTTCGAGCCGAACTGGTACTTGGTTTTGTAGTGATCAACAGCATGGATGATCCCCAGTGCTTACCGTCTATTTGCGGGGGCCGCATCCTTAATATGGATGTTTTAAGGGTAACCATACGTAAATAGCAGAGTCATCTCCGCAGATCCGACCGGCCGGGATCGTCGAGATCGGACAAGTCCTCGCGAATGATGCTGCTCTCCCCAAGATGTTCCTTTATGTACTTGGACAGCAGAAATACGTTTGTATAATTCACTCCCCCGTCAACCCTAGCCGTACCAAGCCACGGTATACTTGTTATCTCCAGCTCGCATTTGGTCGGCCCTAGTGCTCTCGCCTCGATCAATATCCGCTCGCGGAAAGAATAAAACGACGCCTTCGTAATGACTACCAGCCTCAGAGGCTCAGCGACGCTGATGCTCTTGACTCGAAGCCCAACGTTTCTCAGTGCATCCTTACAAAGTTCCATTACGCTACTTGCCGAACTCCTACATTCCATCAGGAGTTGCGGCCGTACGGGCGCGTTTTTGAGATTCCTTTTCCTTGCAGACGCCGCTCGGTCCTTTCCTCCAAGAAAGCCTGATACAGAGATCCAAGAGCCGCAGCCGAAACTCCAACAGCCGTGCTCCAGGCAACCGAGTGCCGGTAAGTGAAAGACGAGATGCCAACAGCTATCCCAACCGGCACGCCTAGCCGGATACCGCGCTTTAGATGATTGAGGGTAATGGACATGCTCGTGCTCAGGGTCCGCGCCCAACTTGTTATAGCTTGCCCCCCCCCCAATCTCCGTGAGGGCGCCGGCTACGCCACCAAGCAATCCTGCGCAGCCGCCCTCAAACATACGAGATCATTCCGCCAGTGTACACGCAAGAGTTTCTACAGAGTCTTCCGGCAAGCCGACGGCATTCCGCACCAAGATTGATATATGGAATGCACTTCCAATCCTACAATACATCAGCAACATTGTCGCCGAAGTTCTCATTCGACGATAGAGAGGTGCGCAGCGTCGCTATTACAGTGACGGTTTACTGTTTGATGCTGAATTCCTCGTGACAGTGCGCGGCGAACCGCAGCGCCGGTCACCGATTCAAGATCCATCTGGACTACCCATTTTCGGCGACTGCGGTAACGACTTGTCCAGTTGGCTCAACGGATTGCGGGTAGCATCGTATCCACACTTCGAACACGCTCTCTCCGGAATCGGAGTCCCGATGCGCAACGATCCACGCCACAAGGCGTAAGGGGATTTACCACAATTGAGGCACCTGATACACGAAGCGGAGAATGCTATCGTGACCAATGCAACGAAGAACGAAACATGTGGCCTAAAGACAAACATGGCCGCGCAGTTAGCCAGAAAGCCAACTATGACAAATGACCTGAGAAACCTGAAGCGAACGAAGGCGTTTACTGACATAGCGGGAAGGGTCAACGCGAGGATTGATGTGTATGACTTACCTGGGCGGACTGAAGCAGCAGTTGACAGCTAGGCACAAGCCAACTAATGACCCGCAATTTTCCGGGCCTTCTTTTCCACTTCTTCGCGGCTTAGGTTATCGAGTACCTTGAACTTTCCGTCTTCACTAAATCGAATCACTGCCACAACTACGCTTCCCCAGGAGCCTCCTTCAGTCAACATGAGATAGACCTTTCTCCCGCCTGTGAGATCATAGCCCTGTTCCCAAGACAACTGAACGCCGTTGAGCCACCGCTTCTCCTTGATTGACTGAAGCAACGGAGAAGGTGCCGTTTCTCTTCTGCCGAACGCGGAAACAGTCAATTTCCCAATACCGTCATCCGAGCGCTGCATCTCCACATGCACGGGACCGGATTTGTCCGTCCCTGGAGAATCGAGTATCACGCTATACAGCGACAACCCACCTTCCTTGCTGGCATGGGCAGGCGACGCCAAAATTAACGGCAGCAACAGAGCGCCAAGAGGGACCACAAGTTGGATTATATACCTGCGCGTTGTACGCAGGATTAGCCATGTAGTTTTGCTTGCCCCTCGCATTGGAGAAGGTGATATCATCCGGCGAGAATACTCCTTTTTTCTGGGCCCAAACTCGGGTCATGTCCGGCCGAATAAGGGCAACTCCGCATCGACACTGCCTTCATTGATCCCGAAAAACACTGGTTGAACGTGATAAATGAGTCGTTCAACGGTAAGCCGCGGGATGAGTGCCTGAGCATGCAACGGTTCAAAAAACGCATCGATGCTAAGGTCATGATCGAGGAGTTCAGTCCCCATTTCAATGAGGTCCGCCCCCACTCCAGCTTCGGTCAGTTGCCCCCGATGGAGTTCGAACGGAGACTGTCAACACCCAATCTCGAAACAGCCAATTCCGAAGCCGCGATTGGACCGTAGAAGGGCAGCAGATCATATCCTCCAAGCTGGCTATGGACGCGATCAAAGCGCTTCGCTTTTTCCGAGATGTCCACTGTGAAGATTAGTCCTTTGACGTTCGGTACCCCATCAGCGCAGCCCGGACACGGCTACTTCGGTCGCGGGTCAGTCCGCTCGGAAACAGTCTCGGGAAAGAGCCAATGGAACACGTAGCCACCCCCAAACGTGCTCATACCTAGTCCGAGCACGCTTATCACCTTCGCAGCCTTAGGTAGATTGGGCCACTCATTCTTCAATCGAATTATGGCCGAAACTAACAAGACCATCCCGAACCCCATGAATGCAACCCCGAACACCGTGAATATTCGCTCAGCAATCGGATGATGTCCGAGTGACGGAGGGTTTCCGAATCCTCCAGCTATAATCACGCACGCAAAAACGATGGTCATCGCCCCACAGAAGAGACCGATCCTGAAGCACCAATGCACGAGCTGACGCATACTGCGCACCTCCAACCCCGACAATCTTACTGTTTCGCAGAGCATCGTAAAGCTTTGAGAGCTGCGATCAGGTCAAACTGCAACTTCGCACCGATACCTGCCTGGAAGTTCAGGCCCAGCTTTCCAATCTCACTCTCCCACCGATCGACTAGAGCCGACCCGGAGACACCTCGATCGATGTACGCGAATGACCCCATTGCCTACTTCGCGAAGGACCGCTAGTGAAGTTTGAATTCATGGCAGCACATCGAACGGTATGGCGCACGAATCAACTGTGTAAGGCGCTCGGTGTATCGCGAGGTGGGTTCCACACAGCGACCGTCAAATGCATGTAACTAGCGAACTATCAATGAGCGTCTTTCGGCGCGAAGGAGCGTTAGTTTACGAGCTTCTCCTCTTGAAGCCTTTTCAGTAGCGCAGTCTGAAGATCCGGGAGCATCGACTCCATCCACTGTGCTCCGACTTTAGCACTGTCGGCCACAATGAGAGGAGAGACTAGTGCCAGCTTGCGCCCAGCTTGCGTTTGATAGAACTCGGTAACTTGGCGAACATCGTCCTTCGTCAAGTACTTTATGTAGATCGGAATGAGCTTCTCAGCGACCCGATCCCGCTGAGCACGCTCGCGCAAAAATGACACAATGACATCGGAGACGAGAGCGTCTCCCCGCGCAGGGAAACCAGGATTCGCGCTATGAATCGCTTCAATCAGCTGTTGGGCAGCAATGGGCCCAACTTGGGTGCCGAGGTCCGAAGATCCGCTCGCCTGCATTAGAATCAACACATCCGAAATTGACGGTGGTGTCGCTTCCGGGCTTGCAGCGAACCCATAACACGCGAGAATCGGCAGTAGCCCGATCAGCGTCCGACGCATACAACTACTCCAATTCGAGAGAGAATCCATAGTCAACATGCTAGAGATAAAGTCTTAGTTCGAGATAGAAGCGCGCAACGCTCTTCTGGCTCGAACCGTAAGAAGCAAATAGATACAACTCACGGCGACCAACAAATCGCATGTTAGTGAGAACCACATGGAATAGCTTTGATTGAACGAAGGCACTATTATCTCCGCCGAAAGTGCCAGTAGACCGATGCAGGCATGCAGAGTACTTCCGACGCTTTGTATGGGGAAATTTGCGCCTTTCCAAAATGCCAGGACGAAATTTGTACTTAAGAAGGGATCTGATTGGTAGACCAGTGCCACACGCTCTCCGTTGCGCAACTGTCCCGAGCGCAGCGCATACCCACCCCAGAACCTCACTGTGTGACCGTCAATCAATATTCGACGGAGACCCTGCCACTCCACAATACCTGTTACCAGTCGTTGGCCAAAGGCAAGGCGCGTAGACTGTGGCCACCTCGTGTCGTCTTCGCGATCCAACTTTTCCGTGTAGCCCGGAGCATTTTGTTCAGCAAGAGCAAGCCTACGGAGCAAAATGCGCACGCACGGGAGGCCGACGAGAAAACAGAGCAACAACGTAAGTACCGAGACGATCGCCTGCCCATACGAACACAGCGTTGTCGATGACTCAGAAGAACCACGATTGCAGGCTCTTAAGGTCCATAATTCGGCGAGTCCGACGACCACGCACATGAGCGATATCAGCAAAACGACGGACATCAGGGCGATGTACGATAAGCCAGGCGTGGACTGGTT
>JAOTRH010112865.1:0-15230 GCA_034768845.1 Heliamphora exappendiculata
CATCACAAATATAAATATGAAACCACGAATGCAAAAATATCTCAAATGTTTCTCATTAATATGCCAAGGATCAAGAATAAAAGACCTAAAAAGCATGGCTTTTCAGTATACATTCCTAATAATGTGAAAATCCTAAACCTCACGAGCCCATATTATTATAACCATATATATAATTTTTAGTAGGTTTCTAATTTCACCCCAACTTAATTACATATAAATCAAAAATAATATAATAAAGATGGGCCCAGTAGAATATAAGACAACCTAGCAATCTCCACCTTGGCTTGAATTCTTCAAACCACCTTGAAGATAGCCAGTGCTGATGTCGATTCTACCGCCGTCGTCGATTTGTCACACCCAAACAGAAAGGCTCGCACCTCTGCACCAAGGTACCCATACCGAAAATCGAGTCCCCTACAAAGCTCACTACTCTGTAGAAGAACGTGACTCCATCTCTCCCCCTTTGTGCACACAACTGGAGAGATCACTACTACTAACCAAATCAAAGAGTAAACAAGACTCGCTTCGTCAAGTTGTACACCAATCCATCACATCTGTCGTATCAGTCTCTTTACCTGAAGATTTCCAGTGAACATCCAACAAATATTGCTCTCACATCTTTCCAACATTCTGCACACAATCTGATTTGCTCACCTGCACAATTGTACTATCTCGTCACTTTCGTGTACCCATGTGCCTATTCTGTGTGCTCTTCCGCAGCTGTTGTTCACCCTAATCACCCTTATACCTTTTTTATGTATGTTGTCTGCCTATACTACTCATCTGATGTCTGGTAGTAGCTCCACCTGTCACAACAATTCCTATAAGCTTGTATAGGTTGTCAATCATCTGTCCCTACAGTACATTACTCTTTCCTCTTAGTTCTAGGAAACCCAAGAGGGAGGTAAATTAGGTCTTAAAAAAATAATAACAATATTTAAAACCTTTTGATATTACAAACAATTATAGCAAAATAAGTAAGGATTAAAGCAATGCAAATATAAAAAAGGTTAAGGATAGAGAGATAGAACCAGACAACAAGAATTTTATAGTGGTTCGGCTTCTTCCAAGCCTACGTCTACTCCTCAAGTTACCCCTTAAGTATTTTCACTATAGAGAATACTTTACGGGGGCATTTCAAACTTTTACAACATCAAGACTTCACTTGAGCTATTCGAATGTTTACAGACACATTTAAAAGCCTATCAAAGCTTCAAGAATATCCTATAAAAGCAAGCCCCTATTTTTTTCTAATATCTCTTGAACTCTTGTTTGATGAGATTCACTCACTCACTCAAAGGATAAAGAGTGACTCACTCTTGAATACAATAAATGAGAGAATTAATGAAAAATACTCACTCTATTTACAGAAATTGAATTATAATAAAGTAGAAGATAAAGAGAGATGAGGAGCAAGAGCTGAAGCTTCAACAATAAATGTGAGCTTGAGAGTAATAAAATTGATTCAAGCAATAGAACATTGATTATAGGTCTCCAAAGAGATTAAATGCTGAGAAGTTACTCCTTATATAAGCTCTTGAGCATTCATAACCGTTAGAGGTAGGTGGGAACAATAAATGCCAGAAATCTAACCGTTGAAATTTGCCGTGAATTCGAATCTGCGTCGCAGGTGTCGACACAAGCACCTTTGGTGTCGACACAACAAGTCTAGGGCAGGATCCATTAAGTGGTTGGGTCGACACATTTCTTCTAAGGGGTCGAGACAATTTTCGCAAGCTTTCTCACCAGCACAACGGTGTCGACACATTTGCATATGGTGTCGACCCATTTGAACTTCAGAATTTGGGAGGAGGCAATTTGTGTTGACTCAATTGATCTTTAGTGTCGACACTAAATTCTGTAGGAACCCCTAGTATATTTGTGTCGACACTTTTGAACTTTGGTGTCGACACCAAAATTCTTCAGGTGGGCTCAGGACTTTTGTGTCGACTCATTTTCTATTTTGTGTCGACACTCAAAATCTGCAGGTGGCCTCGGTTCTTTTGTGTCGATATATTTTTCATTTGTGTTGACTCAAATGATCGAATACCAAAAGTGAGGTACCACTTTTGTGTTGACACAAAGTCAATTTGTGTCAACTTATTTTAAGTCATGAGAGCTTCGGTTCTTTTGTGCCGACAGTAACTTTTGATACCAGAAAACAACTTCATAATAATGTTAGGGTGTCAAACCATTTGTTCAAAGGTGTTGACACACTTGATATCCTTCAAGTGTACTTTGCCTTAAAAGTGTTTGTGTAGGGACCCTGACCCTTATTATTTTCTAAGCATGAATGATAACAAGTATGATATGTCCAGTGGAGATGTTTGGGAGTGAAAATCATGCGTGAAAGTTGATTCTTGAGCTTGTATGCATTCGTTATTGAGGATTGATGGTGGTTTTATGTAGGAGAACTTAGTTGGATGATGTTTTGTGGGTATACGGCTCAGTTGTAGCTTCAGTAATTCGAGATTCCGGCCCAGGCTAACCGCTCGAGCGGTGGAGGTCCGCTCGAGCGGACTGTCACGGAGCAGACCTTTTAAAAGGTCGTGTGGGGGCTTTTATTCTTCATTCTTTCTCTTCCACTCTCTCTCTCTAGAGCAATGGTGAGGACTAGGGTTTGTGATTAGAGAGTGTGGGAGCTCTCTTGGCCTTTCTTGGGGCAATTTCTTGTCTTCCTCTCGGTGGTCCAACCGTTAGAGGCTCGATCTTAAGCTTTGAGGAAATCTTTTTCTCACCATACGGTTGGAGATTTTCATGATTAGGGCTCATGCAAGGCTTTTTCTTGTGGATCTAGCATCCTAAAGGTAGCGTCTAAGACTTTCTTTGAATATATCTTTGTGATATGTGTCATATTTTCCAATTTATGAATATATAAGCATGAAACTTGTGTTTTTTGGAACCCTAAGCTTGAATTTTGGGATAATGAAGGTTAAACCTTAGATTTTGAAGGATTTAACGTGTTCCTATCTTAATATTGTTCTTTCTTGTGGTTTGAGTGAGAAATGAAAATCTAGAGTTTGGGTTTTGGGCTAAAACCATGAAAATTGAAGGTTTTAGGTTTTCTGAATAGATGTGATGAAATTGACATGAGTAATGGTTGAATTGAGAGTTATTATAAACCATTGTGAACTTAATTCCATAAATTCACGTAACACATGTTGATGTCAAGCCAAAAGTGTGGGTTATATTGAATAAAACCAATGAATTTGTGAATTTGAAGCCACATGATGGTTAATTCGGGTTTGAGCCCTAAAATGATGGAAATGTGAATAATGGAATCATGTAATAAAATGGGTTTGGTGAGAGGAACCACTTGGGTTGGACTCACGTGTGTGTGTTTTGTTGTGATATGCTGAAAAGGACCAATTTTTGGATCTACGAATCGTTTAAGGTTGGGCACGAGTTGCTCATCCGTGAAAGATCAAAAAACTGCGTAGATTAGGTTCTATGCCCGCCGGCTAGCAACTGAGAAAGGACGTTATTCGTGTCAGGGTATAGAACATTCTGTTACTTCATGGGGCCTGTGTGGCCGAGTTGAGTGTAACGCTACGTGAGTCTATACGCTCGTCCGACGTCGGTGCCTATATTTTGAACCATGAGTTGGTAACATATGGAAAGTATTAATAAAGTGTTCTAGTGTGTGTTGCAAATAATCGGGTTGGTAAAACCTTAACTTGGAAATGTAATAAAAAGGGTAAATGTGTTGGGTTAATGGAAGATGGTAAAGGTGTTGGATCGATGATAAATGAGTCGGTTTATTGAATCTAATAAGATGGGTATTGTCATGAACATTAAAAAGGCAAATGGAACAATAATTCTTTTGTATAAAAATCTGGTTATGTATGGAGAATTTGTTTTGGAGTCAATAACATAAATTCAGTCAAACTTATGAGTGCACCTCGCATAACCATCTTCGCATGTCATGCATGTATTCAATGTTAGTCTTGTTCCTATGAGCTTCGACTCATGTTGTTTAACAATATTTCAGGTGATAGCAGAAAGAGGTTCTTGGAGTAAAACCTGTGGTCGATGGCTTTTGGATTTTGGATAATTGATAGAATTACATTCATTTGAATAGCTAATTTTGAGAAATAAAATTGTAAATATATAATTATTTCCTTAGAATATTCGGAATGTTGTAATTATAGACCTGAATACGGTTGTTGTAAGGCCTTGGGGTCATATATTCATGTGATGTATGCATGTGAGGACGCTCTTGTGTTGGTTGGGTTGGACATTCTAATCTTTTGAAGTATGATTTTTTACAACAACTACTAAAGCTGAATTACTGTGATAAACAGCCATTTTGCTCTCAAATGTATGTTATTATCTCTCGATTTTTCTCAATTCAAATCAAGTTTCATTGAGTATAGCAAATTCATCTTTTTCCAAAACATGGGTATGTTTCACAGTTTTGGGCAAAAACTCTCGGGTGTGTCACCGCTCGAGCAGTGAGGTGTCCGCTCGAGCAATCTCCACTGGGCGTTTGACGTTGAAAATTATTTTAAGCTAAGTTTCTCTTAAATGGGTTTTTGGGCGTAAATGGGTTGTTTCAAGGCACAGTCTTCAAGAAATGGCTTTTACACCAGGTTGGTTTCAAAGGTATATTCAAAATATATTATATCAGAATTGGGGTGTTACAGATTGGTATCAGAGCTTTAGGTTCTAATACCTAGGAACCGTGTGGGTGGTTGATCCATTATGTGAGCGTTTGCATTGATGTGTGACATTCATAACCTAGTGCGCTAGCATGAAACATTATGAATATGACTTGGCATTTGCATGCTATGTGGTATATGGGCATGGACGCTGGACTTTAGGATAATGTGACTGGCCCTTGGGCGATCGGTCGACTGGTTTGGGGCTCGGGTTAGAAAGGCATTTAGCTAACTTCTATTCTAACTAGAAATCTAAATGACTTAGCCGGGTTGAAGCGTAACCCCAATGAGTTCTCCTCGTTAGGTGTTGTATAAGGTGTGTTGACGCTACAGTTTGTGTTATACGGCATCTCGTTGAGGGACGATATTATCAATAATAGATGAGTTGTTATAAACCTTGTTTTGATATCTCCTCTTATTCCCTCTTATTTGTAGAGTGATGTTGCCGAGACGTGGTAGGGGCCAAGGTCGTGGCTGAGGTTGCGCGTTTGCCTAAGTTTCGAAAGAAGGGGACGTTCATGCCTCGCAGGGACAAGCGGACGGTGTTGATGTTGTTCAAGAGATGCTTGCTACGATGAGGACGATGGCCAAGGTTTCTAGGGCCAGAGTGAGGGCCCCTGAACCCCGAGCCTCTGTGGCGATGAGGGAATTTCAACGGTTGGATCCTCCAACTTTCTCTGGGGAGCCAGACCCTAAAGTTGCAACCGAGTGGTTGGAAGTAATCACAACAATCTTGGATACCCTAGAGATTGGGGAGGATGAGTTGCGTGTCAGGCTGGCGGCGTTCCAACTTCGAGAAGATGCGAGAGAATAGTGAAAGTTTGCTAAGACCACCGTAGATGGCACGTGGATAACCTTCGCCAAATTCTTTTTGGAAAAGTATTTTCTGGGTTCTTCCATAGATATGTATCAGGAGGAGTTTCTCTCTCTCATTCAAGAGAATCATACCGTGGTCCAATATGAGGCCAAGTTCGCGAACTTGTCGCGGTTCGCACCCGAGATGGTCTCAACAGAGGAGTTGCGCACCAAGCGATTTGAGAGAGGTCTTCGACCTTCGATCAAGGATTTGATTATAGCGTTGGGTTTTCAGGTGTACTTTGAGGTTGTACAGGCCGCTATCCGAGTGGAGAATGCAATGATGGAGGGTCGCAAGAATAGGGATAGAAACTCGCATCAAGGGATTTCAGTCTGAAGGACATCAGGTGATGAAGCAAAAATCAGGGGGATTAAGTTCTTATCCCACGAGATTGCAGTTTCAGCCACGGTCGGCACCGGCACCGTCAATGGGTTCATCTGGACGATTTGAACGTCATGAGTTAGTCTGTTACACATGCAGGCAACTGGGACATCGCTCAAAGGATTGTCAGCAGAAGAGACAGCAACAGCAGCAGATTCAAACTCAGGGGAGGACCCTATTTTCATGTTTTCAGTGTGGTCAGATGGGTCACTTACGACGAGATTGTCCTCAGGGAGGGAGTGTCCAGGGTGCCACTGAAGCACATCGGGTACAGGTATCGCAGGGAAGATAGGGTTATGGTCAGTCGCAACAGCAGTCGGGGGCACAGTCAGTAAGGATAGCAAGAGGTGCTACTTTAGCTCAGTCAGTGAGGTAACCAGGAGCCAGGAGTAGTGGGGGACAGAATCAAAGAAACCAGGGATGAGTGTATGCTATTGTGGAGCCTAGTACATCGGTGGCACCTGTCGTACCTGATACCACAACCAGTCCTTCGATCATACAAGGTACCTTCATAGTGTACCATTCTTGGGCCAGTGGTCTTGTTGACACCGAAGCATCGCATTCTTTCATTTCATCTGCATTTGCATCTGCATTGGAGTTAAAGGTAGATATATTAGATAATGTCGTGTGCATAGAGACACCATTGGGTGAGATGGCCGTGTTGAGGCATGTTTGTAGAGCTTGTGAGATGGAGATTGCCGACCATCGCTTGGTGTTTGATTTTATTGTGATCGATATGTTCTCATTCGATGTTATCTTAGGGATGGATTGGTTGACGACCTTTCGCGCCTACATTGATTGTGACCGGCGACGGGCATTTGTTTGCACTCTGGAGGGAGATTCCTTTTATTTTGTGGGTGATCGGGATAGTGACTTAGCACCCAGATCTCTTAGATCGCAGGGCCGTGACAGACTCAGCCTCCTTTTCTCTGCCTTATCGGTAGGTGAGATTAGTTTCACTCTAAGAGAGCTTCCTTCTGTTGTTTGTGAGTTTCCAGACGTGTTTTCTAGCAAGCTGTTTGAGCTTCCTCAACGGCGGAAGGTTGAGTTTTCCATAGACCTTATCCCGGGGACTGCCCCCATTTCCATGCCTTCATATCAATTTGTATTGACCGAATTAATAGAGTTAAAAGTATAGGCTCAAGAGTTGTTGGATAAATGGTTCATCCATCCTAGTGTGTCACCTTGGGGAGCCCCAACATTGTATGCAAAGAAGAAGGATGGGTCGTTATGCCCTTGTATAGATTATCGTAAGTTGAACCAGGTGACCATTAAAAATAAGTACCCTATGCCGCATATTGACAACTTATTTGATCAATTAAGAGGTTCTTGTTGTTTTTCGAAGATCGACTTGAGATTGGATTACCACCAGTTGCGGGTTAGGGAGGAAGACATTCCAAAGATTGCTTTTCGTATGCATTATGGACATTTTGAATTTCTAGCCATGCCATTTGGGATGACTAACGCTCCGGCGACACTTATGAACCTTATGAATCGCATCTTTCACCCTTATCTTGATCGATTCGTGGTGGTATTCGTGGACGATATCTTAATCTATTCATCTTCAAAAGAAGAGCACGAGGAGCATCTTCAAATTGCCTTGCAACTGTTGCAGGAACATCGATTATATGCTAAGTATGAAAAATTTGAATTTTAGTTGCCGAAAATAAAGTTTCTAGGGCATGTAGTTTCAAGGGATGGAGTGGCAGTGAATTCATATAAGATGAAGGCGGTAATGGAGTGGGAAAGACCAAAAAATGTATATGGGATTCAGAGCTTTTTGGGGTTGGCAGGATATTACCGACGATTTGTGAAAGATTTCTCTAGGCTTGCAGCTTCTTTAACACGCCTTACACGAAAAGGGATCAAGTTTGTATGGAATAATAGTTGTGAGTTTGCTATCCTAACATTGAAGATGCTATTAACAAGTACACCCATTCTGACTATTTCGGAGAGAGGACTCGGTTATACTGTTTATTGTGATGCATCACATGAAGGGTTGAGTTGCGTGTTAATGCAACTAGGTAAGGTGGTGGCCCATGGATCGAGATAGTTGAAGGTTCATGAGAAGAATTAGCCTACGCATGACTTGGAGCTTGTAACAGTGGTTTTTGTTCTTAAGACCTGGAGGCACTATCTATATGGGGAGCGTTTCAAAGTATTCACGGACCATAAGAGCTTAAAGTAATTGTTTTCACAGAAGGATCTGAATATGTGTCAGAGAAGGTGGATAGAGTTCCTGGGAGATTATGATTTTGATCTCCAGTATCATCTAGGCAAGACGAATGTGGTAGCCGATGTCCTCAGTCGAAAGTCCTTGAACACATTAGCAACGATAGCAGTTAGAGAGTGGAGTATGCTAGGAGAAGTCAGGGAGTATGACCTTCGTTTAGGAAAGTCTGATGGGTATGTTGCCCTGCTTACGGTGATTTCTCAACCTACCCTCGTTCATCGCGTTATTGAGGAACAACAATTGGACGCTAAGAGTTTGATGTTTAAGGAACGAGTTTTGAGTGGCGAGGATGCCAAGGAGTGACCTATCCACTCCGATCAAAACTTGAGGTTTATAGGAAGGATCTTTGTGCCGGAGATGCTTCGGGAAAACATACTTCGCGAGTTTCATCGTTCACGCCTGGCAGTGCATCCGGGTAGCACAAAAATGAACCATGACATACATAGGCAGTATTGGTGGAAGGGTATGAAGAAAGACGTTGCGTTTTTCCTATTGCGTTGTCTCACTTGTCAACAAGTGAAAGTTGAGCACCATAAATCAGCGGGTCAATTGCAACTGTTACCAGTGTCTGATTGTAAATAGAAAAATATTACCATGGACTTCGTATTGGGTCTTCCGATGTCGCCAAAGAGGCATGATGCCATGTGGGTTGTGGTGGACAAATTGATTAAGTCGGCACATTTCCTACCAATTCGCATGACGGATTTAGTTGATAAACTTAGTAAGCTCTATATACACAAGGTTGTTAGACTCCACGAGATGCTAGTTTCTATCGTTTCTTATCGAGATCCTCATTTTACGTCTCATTTTTGGCAAAGTTTGCAGTCAACTATGGGAACGAGCCTACTCCTTAGTACTGCTTTTCACCCCCAGACGGATGGTCAGTCGGAACGCACTATTCAGATACTCGAGGATATGTTGCAAGCGTGTGTTTTAGATTTTCATGGGTCATGGGAAGACCATCTACCGTTAGTATAATTTGCATACAATAGTAGTTATCAATCGAGCATCGAGATGGCACCTTACGAGGCATTGTATGGTAGATCTTGCAGATCACCAGTGTGCTAGACCGATGTTGATGAAGCAGCCGTGTTAGGGCCCGAGCATGTGCGTGAGACCACAAAAAAGATCATTGCGATTTGTAAACGTTTAATGACTGCCCAAAATCGCCAGAAGAGTTACGCAGATAAGAGAACGAGACCGTTAGCATTTGAGGTGGAAGACCACGTGTTCTTGAAAGTTTCACCACGGAAAGGTTTAATGAGGTTTGGTAAGAGTGAAAAGTTTTCGCCGCGTTTTATCGGCCTGTTTGAAATTCTTGACAGAATCGGAGAGGTGGCCTATCACCTAGCCTTACCACCGCAATTAGCCTCCGTGCACAACATTTTTCACGTATTTATGTTGCGTAAATATGAGCCAGACCCATCCTATGTCTTAGATTGGACAGAGTTGAGGGTTGACGATGATATTACCTATAAAGAAAGACCGGTGAGAATCCTTGACACTATTGAACAAGTTTTACGGGGAAGAACCATTTCGTACGTAAAGGTGTTATGACTCCATCACGTCATTGGGTAAACTATGTGGGAACGAGAATCAAAAGTTTGTAGAAATTACCTCGAGTTGTTCAGTTCTTGATGTGTGTGATTTCGGGGATGAAATCTCCTAAGTGAGGGAGGTTGTAGGGACCCTAACCCTTATTATTTTCTAAGCATTAATGAAAACAAGTCTGTTATGTCCAATGGAGATGTTTGGGAGTGTAAATCATGCGTGAAAGTTGATTCTTAAGCTTGTAAGTGTTCGTTATTGAGGATTGAGGGTGGATTTATGTAGGAGAACTTGGTTGGATGATGTTTTGTGGGTATACGGCTCAGTTGTAGCGCCAGTAATTCGAGATTTCGTCCCAAGCTAACCGCTCGAGCGGATAAGTGGGAGAGAGGTTCTAGGAAGGGATCGCTCGAGCGGACTATCGCGGAGTAGAACTTTTAAAAGGTCGCGTCGGGGCTTTTATTCTTCATTCTTTCTCTTCCCCTCTCTCTCTCTCTCTCTAGAGAAAATGTGACGACTAGGGTTTGTGATTAGAGAGTGTGGGAGCTCTCTTGGCCTTTCTTGGGGCGATTTCTTGCCTTCCTCTCGGTGGTCCAACCATTGGAGGCTCGATCTTTGCTTTGAGGACATTTTTTCTCACCGTACAGTTGGAGATTTTTGTGGTTGGAGCTCGTGCGAGGCATTTTCTTCTGCATCTAGCATCCCAAAAGTAGGATCTAATACTTTCTTTGAATATCTTTGTGATATGTGTCATATTTTCTAATTTATGAATATATAAGCATGAAACTTGTGTTTTTCAGAACCCTAAGCTTTAATTTGGGGTAATAAAGGTTAAACCTTAGATTTTGAAGGATTTAAGGTGTTCCTATCTTAATATTGTTCTTTCTTGTGGTTGGAGTGAGAAATAAAAATCTAGGGTTTGGGTTTTGGGTTAAAACCATGAAAATTGGGGGTTTGGGGTTTTAAGAATAGATGTGATGAAATTGACATGAGTAATAATTGAATTGAGAGTTCTTATAACCCATTGTGAACTTAATTCTATAAATTCATGTGATATATGTTGATGTCAAGCCGAAAGTGTGAGACCCTGACCTTTTAAAATTTTTGCAACGCTTTGACATGTTGTTTATTGTTTTTACAATAGCATGTTTATATATGTTTTATGCATGTTCAAGCTTAAAAATGTATGTTGGGTTGGAAACCGGGACCGTTGGGTGTTGTGGTGTGAGGGTTTTTTTTCTTTAAAAAAAAGATATTTTCATGACTTATAAACATCTAAACTTAGATATTTTGGAGGGGATATTTTCTTTTGAAAAACTTGGTGGCTAAGTTTTCTTTTCCAAACAAAAATCTTTGCCTTCTCTCTAGATTTTTTTGGGGCTCGGGCTTTGTTTTTGGCGATCGAGTAATGGATCCTTGCTATCAGCATCGAGGGCTACACGTTCATCCAGACGAAACTTCATTTCGACGAGGTTCATTTTTTACGGAGTTCGAGGCATCGAGTTTTTAAATCAAAGAGGTAGGATCCTAGACTATTTTGTCTTTAAAGGGTGCTACGTGCAATTATATGTGTTTTTACCGTTTAAAAATGCATGAAAAGTTGGTTTATTTATGAAAAGTGGGTTAATTTTTGAAAAGTTGGATTTTGGTTCAAAATCACTTTTGGGTTGATTTCGGTTGGAGAAAAGGTGATTTGAGGCTTTCCTTTCAGTGTATCTTTGTTATTTCGGGCTTGTGTATGTCCGTGGGTTGTTAAAGGGGTGCTTGGATGGTTTAATTTGGGGCTGAGAAGTTGTTTTAGTAGCTTGAATTTGTTCTTCATCATCGCTTGTAGCTTATTCTGAAATTTTAAAAATTTGGATTTTTGTGTCGACACAATTTCTGTTTGTTTCGACACATTTCTCCTTCTGTGGTGTTGAGCACACTGTGGTTGAACTCATGGTTGTTTTGTGTCGACACCATTTTCTGTTTGTGTCGACACATTTTACTGTTGGTGTCGACACATTTTTCCTTTTGTTGGAGTTTCGCATTATGTTGCTATTTGTGCCGACGCATTTGCTGTTTGTATCGACACATTCGCTATTTGTGTTGACACCTTTTCTGTTTGTGTCGACACCTTCGCTGATTGTGGAACCCATTTCTTTTGGTCATATCTTTCTCATCCGGACTCGGAATGGGGTCATTTTTGTGTTCAAATTGAAGCCCTTGAAGTCTTCTTTTCAATGGTACCTCTCTCACAATAAAATTCATTTTGTATAAAAAGTTTTAATCAAAAGAGTGAGGTATGTCAAAATCTCTTAACCGTTTTCACCCGTTTTTGGCCGAATGTTTGAGGAAAGCTTATTTTTCATCCTTAATGGAACTTTTTATCAAATTTCTTATTCCTTGGGAGTTTGTTGGTGTATGATGTGACGGTTAGCCTTTGAGTCTTTTATACATGTTTAATATATAACTGTTTGAAAATGTTTTATATTTCATGTTTTATGTTTAAACCACATTGGTGATAAAAAGCACGTTTTGCGCTCTTTTCTTGGTTTATTACATGATATGAATTGTGGATATATTTGATTTTCAATAGGTGATTTTGAAAACGATGATGTGTGAAACCCTTGTAAACGTATTTTGGAGGTTTGGAACTAACTTTTGGGGTTGAGTCTCAACTTTAAAAATATTTTTAGTTTAATCTCCATGTTGATAGATGAATCTAAATATTTTTGTTTGATCTCCATGTTGATGGATGAATCTATATATATCTATACAATGTATATTTGTGAAATATTTTCGTAGTCGAGCTACGATTTGATTTTTAGAAGATTATCTAGATGTACCGAGATGACGTGTATTTGGCACAAATTGCCCTCGGTGTATGTCCAAAAACGTGCGCAGCGTAGGTGCTCTGTACCTTCGGGTTAGTCCCCGTAAATTGAGTTGGTTGGGTGCTTTGTACCCTCAGGTTTCGGGCTCGTAAATTAAGCGGTTCGTTGTGGTGCTTCATATAGAACTTATCATTACCTAGCGAGTCTTGATTGGCTGGGGTCTAGGATAATGGGCAGGAGTCTATAGTTGTTACCTTTGTCTGTATAATAGAGTCGGTACATTTGACCATACTCTTCTTCTTCTTTTTCTACGATGGTACATTCCGTGAGAGAATAATATTTTGATTATTGTTTTTCTTTTCCCTGGTGTATCAAAACCGATATGTGCATAGGTGTGTTTCTAATCCCAAACATCAATTATAGAGAGTATATAACAAACTGTCAACCATATGATGTGAAAAAGAATTTTAAACTCACATCCACATATAACAGATTTGTTATATATATATATATATATATATATATATCATTTATTCATAAGCATAAAAAGTTTAAACCAACATCCATAAACATTCATCCATAAGCCAAAAAAAATGTAAACTATCATCCATACATATTCATCCAAACTACAAGAAAACACAAGAAATGTACGTTTAAACCATTACATCTTACCCTTCCAAAAAAAACTAATTGAAAGAAATGTTAATGATTTCTATCTCCCCTTCACTCTCATTCTCCCCTTTTGTAAATATCACAAAAAAAATTACTAGTCATCCATGAATTTCTTGAATTTATTCTTCTCTTCATCTCTTTGTTTGCTGACTATGACTCGTTCTTTGGAAGCTCTAGCTCATTCATCCTTGGCTTTAGTAGCTGCCATGGCTTTATATCTGGCAGCTAATGCCAAATCTGCTCCGCGCTTGAGACGAGCTGCATTTTCTTCCTTAGCTTCCTTTGGCTTGAACTGAGTAGCCCCGGCCTAGTTAATCCATTGTAGATGCTCTTCAACCTTCTGATAATTGGCTTGGACAGCCATCACCACGCCTTCATCATATTCTTTTTTGATTTGTCGAAGGATGGCATTGTTTGCATTAACAATGGAGACAATGCTGTCATCCATTGTACGACACAATGATCTCCTGGCATCAGTGGCACTTTCAACCTCTTTGCGTAGTGTGCGGTTGGATTTGTCGAGGTGCTTGACTTTGTTAAATAGGTCAGAAATAAAGTGATTAAGCTCAAAGAAATCTTGATCAACTTTTACTTGAAAGGAAGACAAGGAAGATGATAGAGTCTGAATCAAGGAAACTATTTCTGTCAAATCATTAGAAATTGGAGCAGAGGCAAATGTGGGAGGAGGAGGAGCTTGAGAGGGACCAGGAGTACTAGAGGGGCCAGGAAAAGCAGATGGAACAGGAGGGAAGTCCAGATCTACAAGAATAGGAGAAACATCTCTAGGTGGAGGAGAAGGAAGAGGAGGAGGAGGAGTTCTAATAGATGAAAGGGTACCACGACGGGATGTGGTCCAAACACTATCAACATTTGCAATTTGCATATGTTTAAGTATGGAACTGCTATACAAGTCATGCTTTAAAAACGGTATCACATTTTCTTCAGATAAGTCTACGTTAAAATGGCAAAAGAGTCGGGTAAGGTATATGCCATGGAGGAGAGAGGAGTTGAATTTGTTGTGAGAGTGCAACATGTGAGAAATGAATAAAAAAAACTTAGGTCAAGGCTCTCTTTTTCAAGAATACACCGCATGATAAAAATGTGTATGTATGTGACATTTTTAAATTTTTTCATTTGTTGTAAGAAAATGTGATTTACCATGTGATGCAATAAGCGCATATCTGGCTTAAGTGAATTATCATCTAGGGGCTTGGTAGGGTCAATATCATCATTTTAAAAAATACTTTTTGTAATAACTCGTACCATGCAACCCATAAAAGTAAGACGCGTGCCAACTATAATTTCTCGGGTTAACTAGTTAAGCTCCTTAGAATAATATATTACTTGGCAATGCGTTATAAAAATAATTAGCTAATACTCTTAAAATAATTCTTGACAAAATCTTATAAAAAAAATTTAATTGAAAAATTATACTAAAATTTGTTAAAATTCGATAAATGTAAAAATTTAAAAACTTATATGTAGGGATATTTTATTAGAATTCTGATAACGCAAAAAATTACAAACTGACATTAAAAGTTTATATTAAATTTTGTAAATTTTTAAAAACATAAAATTTTATATTAAAAAATTTATACGGTACAAATTATTCTTGCATTTTGACACGTATGATTCAGGTGTCAAAATTTTGTAATGAGTAACTGTTCGTGTTAAAACATTTACAATGAATAACCAAATTTTAAGTCGGCCACCGAGTATTCGTTAAGAAGACCACCTGTATACATATGCACAGAATAAGCCTCGGACGGAAAAACAGCAACATGAGAAGCATAAATTATATATACATATATACACACAGGGAGGAAACAACCCGTGCAACGCCACCACCGATCAGCTAGACGCCGCCGGAGCACACCACCGCCGTTACCTGTCACCGCCGATCATGGCCGTCGTCGCCACCGGCGACTCCCCCGCCACCGTTAGCCGCCAGCACCACTGTTTCTCTTTTTTTCTCTGTCGGTAAATTCTCTCTCTCTCCCGTCTCTCTTTTCTCCACCATAGCCACCATGACGCCACCACTGGAGACCATCACCACCACCTCC
>JAOTRH010112876.1:0-15230 GCA_034768845.1 Heliamphora exappendiculata
TTTTAATTAAAATATTTTGTAATAAAAAATAAAATTAAGTTTTTTTAATTAATTAATTTTAATTAAATAAAAAAATTTAGATATTTTAGTTTTTACAAAATATCATATTTAAGATGATTTTTTTTAAATCAGATATTTTGGAAAAACGTGAGAATTAATTTCAGATTTTGAATTAATTAAATAAATAAAAATTAATTGAAATAAATTATTATTTTTAAAAAAATATAGAACAAAAAATAAAATAAATAAATACCTTTAATCATACCTTAGCTGAAAAGCTAGAGGAAAAACTGTGCATTTATTAAATTTAATTTGTCACGCATTTAAATATAAAGAGATGGTTTGATAAATCAAAATTTTTAGAATCGTGTACACGGAAAGATGTTTGATTCTTTCAGATCGTATTGTTTTCGAAATTAATAAATTTATTTTAATTAAATAGATTTTTATAACTCTCAAAAAATATTTTAAAAAATTTAAGTGGGAGAGAGAATTTATTCGCATATAAATTCAGCGGTCTCCATCACCAGTTTGTAGGCGAAGCAATTAAAACCGGCGTGTCGGCAGTAAGGTTTTCCTTCGCAACGGACAAATTAATTGCGGTATTGCTAGTCCAAATTTTCTTTGGGGATAATTCTAGATAATTGTTAGTGTGGATCCCTTCTCCATCTAAAGGGTTCATTGCAAAGCGATTAATTTGAAATTATGTGATGGTTATTACTTAGCTGTATATAATAATATTCTCTCTATCTGTGTTACTCTTATTATATGTTGGATCGAAACTATGTCAGCTATTTAATTTACTTGGCATGGTCTGTTGCCTAAATAGTAAAATTAAAAGGAATTGGCATGTCTGGTTTTATAAAGGATAGTAGACGTTCTCCCATCGAGATATGCTATTCTCAGGTTACCAGACTGATGGTAAATTAATTTTAAAATGGTATAGGGAACCAAATTAAAATAAATTCAACGTTTTGCTTATCATAATTAACGTTTTTTTAATTATGTAATTCTCAGAATTAAAATAACTTTTAACCCATTTGCTTTAATACTAAAAGAAAACAAAATAACGCAACTATATTTTGTTGACTGAAAATGTAACTTGGATATAGTTTTAACTACTAATGGTATTTCTTCAGTACTAGAAAATGTGTTTGATTTTAAAAAAGGTTCTTTCTCGGGGCAGAAAGGTATGAAGAAAAAAAATGTTCAGAAACAAGGTGACACAATTTCTAGGGTAGTTAGTGGGCCATAGATTGTTTTGAAAAAGCCGAAAGACAAATATTTTCACTACAACCAGACACGGTACTAGAAAAAGTTATGTCTAGTATTTCTCAAAATGTAGAACAAACACGGTAATTTCTATTCATTGGTTGTGAAAACATGTTTAGCGATTTTATCTACTGGTACCTGGTATGTAAATACGGGAGTCACTAATCATGTCTGCAATTCATTGTAGGGGTTCTAAGAAACTCGACAACTTAGTGATGGAGAGATTTACCTATATATGGGTAATAATACAAAGTTAACAGCAGTTATAGTATGAGATGTCACTCTCAGTTTTGGTAGAGATCAGATTTTAATATTGAGAGATTGTCTTTATGTACCTGCCATTAGAAGGAACTTAATTTCCATTTCTAGATTGGCTAAGGACAGATATTTGATTTATTTTAATAACTCTGTGGTTATTAAGGGTAGTAAATGGGTTATCTGTTCTGATACATTGGTGGATGATCTTTATATTATTACTCCAATCTCTCATACACTGAAACTGACTGAAATGAATAACACATCCAATTTACCATATAAGAAAAAAATTTCTTCTTTAATGAACCAAACGTTTCTTTGGCACTTATGCTTGGATCATATTAATCTAAAAAGAATAATCAGACTGGTAGCAGATGGACTTTTGAGTTCATTGAAAGTAGAAGCACTTCTAGTCTGTAAATCTTGCTTAGAAGGTAAAATGATCAAGAGGCCCTTTTCATCCAAAGGCTATAGAGCTAAAGGACCATTGGAGCTAATTCATTCTGATGTGTGTGGTCCTATGACAATTCGGGCTAGAGGTGACTTTGAGTACTTCATCAGTTTCATTGATGACTACTCAAGGTATGGATACATTTACCTGATGCACCATAAGTCTTAATGCTTTGAGAAATTTAAAGAATTCAAGGCGAAAATGGAGAAGCGTCTGGGTAAAAGTATCAAATCACTACGATCTAACTGTGGTGGGGAATACCTCTTTGGAGAGTTTAAGGACTACTTGTCATCAGAGAGAATTACATCCCAGTTGGTTGCACCTGGCACTCCGAAGCAGAATAATGTAGCAGAAAGAAGGAATAGGACTATTATAGAAATGGTAAGGTCCATGATGAGTTATTCAGGTTTACCCGATTCATTTTGGGGACTCGCTTTAGAGACAGCAACTTACATACTGAAGTTGGTACATTCTAAGTCAGTACCTTCTACTCCCAAAAAATTGTGGATCTGGCACAAGTCTAATCTGAAATACATTCAGATTTAGGGATTCAGTTTTGGGGGTGTCCAGCATATGTGCTGAAAGAGAACGCGGGTAAGTTGGAACCGAAGACATAATTCTATTTTTTTGTAGGGTATCTCAAGGGAACGAAGGGTGGTCTGTTTTATAATCCTAAGGATCATAAGGTCATTGTTTGCACCAATGCCCAATTCTTGAAAGATGATTATATTGTGGATCACATACCCAAAAGCAATATTGTTCTAGAAGAACTGAGAGAAAATATCAATAGAACGGAAGAATAAGTCATTAATATCCCATTATCTTGTCGTAGTGGGAGAATTATCGGGACAGGTGCAAATCAATAACAAGGTGCTGATGCATAGGGTTCTGATTCTGCACAGCGTGTTACTGCTAGTACACAGACACGTGTAGTGTTTCGTCGTAGTGGGAGGGTTGCTCATCAACCTAACCGGTATATGTTCTTGGGAGAGTCTTTTGATAGGATCTCGGCAAAACTAGATACCGAGCCCTGTAACTACAATGAAGCACTTCAAGACAAATATGCAGATCTTTGGTAAAGGACTATGAATTTAGAATAGAATCTATGTATTCCAATCAAGTCTGGAGCTTATAGAACCAACCGAAGGGATAAAACTCATTAGATGCAAGTGGATCTATAAGAGGAAGAGAGGAGCAGATAAGAAGGTCGAAACCTTCAAAACTAGGCTTGCTGCTAAATGATTCACTCAAAAAGAAGGGATTGATTATGAGAAAACCTTTTCACTGGTAGCACAGGTTTTATTTTGATCGTTCGTTATCAAAAGTTTTATCTAGAGCCCGTTTTGGCGTTTGCCTATCCAGTTAAATGTTTTTAGATAATCGTTTGCAAAAACAAAGATTTTAGCAGTTTTGCTGCCAACATTAATGTCGATATTACATCTGTATTTCATAATTCTTAGTTAAATGGCTGTTGTGTCACTATGTAATAGTCGTTGTTTTTAGTCGTTGTGTTTCATAGCTCAATTCCTTTTTCTCTTAATAATATTTGTTTATTTTTCTTTTCTTTTATTCTGTTTAACATCGAAATACACAAAATCTTTTAATTTTAGTTTAGTTTCCCTTTTGTAGCAATTCTTTCACTTTTCCTTTATTTTGTCCAATTTTCATTTAAAACCTATAAAATCCCTGATTAGAGTTAGGTTCCCTTCTTTTTCTTTTGTTATATTTCTAGCCCTTCAGTTTTAGTTTGGTAGCATTTTCTTTTATCTTTCTCAAAAATATTTTAATTTTGGTTTAGTCTTAGTTTATCTTCTCTCTCTAGTAGAAGTTTCTTTATATTTTGTTTAAAAATCATGTTTACTATAATTTTAGGTTATTCAATAATATGCATCTTAGATATGATAATTGCGAAACATGCTTTTGCTTATTTTTGTTTGAAATCATAATTAGGTTAATTTAAGATGTTTGATTAGTTGATAGCATTATATGCAATTTTAACTAGAATTTTGATTACCTTTTCTATTCGATACCATGTCACATTAGTTTAGATTATGTTAGTGACATTGTATGCGATTTGCTCCATTTATCCTTTAGTTAGAAATTACATGCCATAGGACTTATAATTTTTCTTTTGATACTTATTTTATTTGGCGTTCTATATACATATGTTATGCATTTTTTTATTTGATTTTAGATGTTCTCTTTTTATTTCAATCTTCTATATTTGCATGCATTTGAGAAATCTAATTAAGAACTAACAATGATTAGTAGAGGCCAACCTCACGATTGGGCGAACGGGATGCCTAACACTTTTCCTAGTCCATACCTTAGCCATCGAACCTTTGTTTTCTCTGGTTAACGTTTTAAATATCAGTAGCTCATTTTGTTTTCATTGATTTTTCTCAAAAATTAAGTGGTGACTCCATTTTCAACAAATAGGGTTCTTAAAATTTGGTTTTTAAGATGTTGAGATATTTTCTACACATTTCTTGAATTACCAAGCCCAATAAGCCATTGATTCTCTATTTGTCAGTGACTGACTCGGCTATGGGATGCATATTAGCACAAGAAGGAGAAACCAAAATTGAAAAGGCAGTCTACTACCTGAGCAAGAAGATAACTGAATCCGAGATACGATATACGCTGTTGGAAAAGACAAGTTGGGCTTTGGTTTGGGTCTCCCAAAAACTAAGGAATTATATGCTTTCTTTCACAGTAAATTTCATTTCCTGAATGGACCCGTTAAAATACTTGTTTGAGAAGCCGGCATTAACAGGAAGGCTAGCCCAGTGGTTGTTGTTGCTGCCAGAATTTGATGTTAAGTACGTCACCCAGAAGTTAGTGAAAGGCAGAGCAGTAGCGAAATTTCTAGCAGACCAACCAGTTGAGGGAGATGAAGACGTAGGGTTCTAGTTCCCTGATGAGCAACTGATGGGAGTCGAGGATGACAAGTGAACTCTATGTTTTGATGGCGCATCTAATCAGTATAGTTATGGAATAGGAGTTCTTCTTGTTACTCCTGATGAATCGCATGTCCCTCTATCCTTGAAGCTCAACTTTAAGGCTACTAACAATCAAGCTGAGTATGAAGCATGCTTAGATGGGTTAGAGGCAGCCCTAGAATTAGAGGCAAAGAAACTAGAAGTCATCGGGGACTCAGCATTAGTGGTCTCATAGGCAAGATGAGAATGAAAGGTTAATGATGTAACATTAATTCTCTATCATCAAGAGCTGAAAAAGTTGATACCGTGCTTTGAATCAGTGATTTTCACTCATGTTCCAAGATTACAGAACAAGTTTGTTAATGCACTGGCTACTCTGGCATCAATGATTGATATACCACCCGTGGTCAGGATGAGTCTATTGATAATTGAATAGAAGACAAAGCTGGCGTATGAGATGACAGCCGCAATTGAGGAGAGCACTGATGAACTCCCTTGGCACTTTGACATTCAAACTTTCATGTAAAAGGAGAATATCCTAAGTTTGATTGCAAAAAGGACAAAGGGGCAATAAAGAGATTATCTACATAATTTGTCATTTGCATGAGAAAATTATATAAACGAGGACATGTTAGAGTCAACAAGTTGTGTGTCAACAGTGAAGAAGGACGAGAGTTGATGAAAGAGATACATGCAAGAGTTTGTGGGCCTTATATGGGTGGAAACATGTTAGCCAAAAAGATCCTATGACAAGGTTATTTTTTGATGACAATGGAGACAGATTATATACAGTTCGTATGAAGATACCATAAGTGTCAGATTCATGTAAACCTTATATATGTTCCCCATCTCAATTGTATAGCTTGACATCACCATAGTCATTCTCAGTATGGGGCATTGATGTGATTGGCAGGATAACACCAAAGACTTCAAATGGGCACGAGTTCATTTTGGTGGCCATCAACTATTTTACCAAGTGGGTGGAAGTTGCCTCCTACGCGGTATTAAAAGCTTCACATGTTACCAAGTTCATCAGACAGAATATAATTGTCGATACGGGGTCCCTCATGAGGTTATTTCAGATAATGGCTTGCACTTCCAAAGTAAGGTCTTGGGCCTTTTTGAATAACATCGAATAGTAGCCCACCAGTTATCACCATACTGACCACAAACCAATGGAGCAGTTGAGGCAATAAACAAGAATGTCAAGAAGATTCTGCAGAAGATGATCAACACACATAAAGATTAGCCGGAACACCTACCGTTTGCGCTCTGGTGGTACAGGACATCGATTAGGGCTTCAACAAGAACCACGCGTTATTCTTTAGTGTATGGGATGGAAGCCGTACTTCCCATTGAGGTGAAAATCCCTTCAGTAAGAGTAGTGGCTGAGACTAATATTCCAGAGGCAGAATGGTAGAGATATCGAATGGAAGAGCTGCTCTTATTTAATGAAAGAAGGTTACAGGCTTTATTTCGCGTATAAGGGTATCAGAGAAGGATAGCCCAAGCGTTCAACAAGAAGGTCAAGGCCCGGGATCTCAGAGAATGTGACTTGGTTCTTAAAGAAATTAGGGCTCCCATTTTTTAACCAAGGGGCAAGTTTAAGCCAAACTGGTCCAGGCCATTTTTTATCAAAACCATCATGGCTGGTGGTGCAGTAATTATCATGGATTTGGATGGTTATACGTTCTCCACTCTAATCAACCTTGACCAGCTCAAAAAGTAATATCCTAGAGATAAAAATAAAGATAAAATAAAACTCGCTAGGTTAAAAATTGAAAAGTTGACCCAGGCAAACATTAGAGCAACCTGTAATGCCGAAAACCCAAAATGGCGATCTTGGCAAAAGTTAGGGCATCACAAAAGGAGAATGTTAATACCCGATAATAAATCGAGCTTGAACTACGTTAAGGCCTAATTCCACTTTCTTGGGATACATAGGTAGCTTTTTTTTAAGAAGTCCAACCACTTTCTTTATTTTAGCCAGTTTTGAATCCAAGTAAGACAATGCAAAGTTGTCTTTAAATTTTGATAATAAATTCATTCACATTGCGAAAATTGAGACACTTAAGATAATCGTGAATCTGTTTCAAAATAAAGGTGGAATACTTCATTTTCAACATTAGTTACAAGGTTTTGAGAAACGGGCGGATGCGCAAGTTCCAAACTCTACAAAATAATAAAAAGAAGGCTACAAAATCTAAAAAATAAAGTAAGTTCCTCAAATCTTCCTCCTCCTTGCTGCTTGTTTTTCTTTCTTCTTGTCTCGTTTCTGTTTGTCTTGGATTAGCCATGTTCGTACTCGTCAGGAAGTTTCGGACGCTGCAGCTCCTGCATCTCCTGCATCTCCATTAGGGAGCAAGATGGTCAAGTCTCCTGATACTTCGCTAGAAATGGGGTCTGAAGTGAATATGAGTACAAGCAACCTTGAACACCGTAGAAGACAATCTGACTACGATCGAACTGCCGCATGATCTAATGTAGATCATAGAAAGTAGACTGATGCAAGCCAATCAGTAGGACGCCAAGATGGTTCATAGTAGTTAAGGTCATGGTAGGGATTTGCCACTAGGAACACTGCCTGGTAATATCTGTGCCTGTCAGAGATGAGAGATACTATCGTCAAGCTATCTCAGTGCTGCATATCTGATAATAAGGATGATAGAGGAGGGTGGCAGCATTGTACCTGTCTATGGGTGGTTTTTGCATGAGGTTTACCTTCTCTATCAGCCAGATCTACAAAGAGTTAAGAATCGAGAGAAATCATTAAAATGGTGATTAATCCAAGGGCCAGATGTAGTGTGTTTTTAGCTAACAGTGTTGAAGAGAAATAGGAAAGAAAGGTTTTAAGTTTACCAATAGAAGTACCTGCCAACAAAAGTAGAAGTCGAAGCGCAATAAACAACATCTAGGCCAATCAGTGTCTCGGCCAGAACCATCGGACAAAGGCGTTCCTTGACCATATCTAACTTGCAATGTCAACCAGGGAGCAGCTAACACGTCCATCGAAAGGAACTAAGAGGTAGCGGGCAAGGAGGCAGAAGCATAATGCATAACGGCGCCACAACTGAAAGGTAAGGTCACTGAGATCATCGGTAGGTCAAAACCTCTCAATAATCTAAGGAATGTCAAGACAGTCATCAGATGTTAAGAGGAAAGCCTCCATTTTGGATAGGCCACAGAGTTATATTATCTGTTACCGAGTAGAGAGGAAGAAAGTTGGCACAACTATAGATGTTCTCGGGATCAGATCCAGAATGTCAGCAAATTCCTCTATAATGGGACACAGCTCCTCCAAACCAAAACAGAAAACATGGGTTTGCGCGTCCCATAATTGAATAGCAGCTTTCAATAATGGTTCGTTAATCTTCACAGTCATTAGGGAAAACAAAGAGTTGATACCAAATAGGACAAAGTTCAGATGTTCAATATGTGAAAACTCCTCAACCCATGCAAAAAGTGGGCCATGGAAGGAAGCCATCTTGATGAAAGTGACAAAAAATGGGAATCCCATGACTGTATTTATAAGGCATGAGAAGGCTGGACGTCAAGAAAGTTGGGGAAAGTACAACTATGGTGACGATCGCCACCTTGGAATAAGTGACCACTATGAGGAAAGTACACAGTACAGTGGCGTCACTTTGCCAACCTAGCGATCGTCACTTATCCCCTACACTTTGTGGCGACCGTCACTATGAATCATGGCGATCGCCACACTCCAAAGTGGCAAGCATTTTATTTTGCAGTTTCTGTAATCTGTGACTTTTGAGCTTTCTTTCAAGACTTATATTAGGTAAATCTGTTTAAGCAAACAATCAAAGACAAGTCATGCAAATAGTCATATATATAAAATGCAGTGAATGGCACGAAGGCCCAAATGTATCAGAAAGAACGAAACAAGGGAACTCAGGCCCATCAACCAAATAATCTGGGGCACGCAGGCCTATAAACCAAATGCGTCAAAATGTATCAAAATGTATGAGAAAGCGGCGGAGATCTCCCTTTCTCAGCGTCGTTGGTAAACCCAAGGGGAAAAAGCTCGACATCATCAAGACTGACATCATCAAACAGCTCCTCGAGATCGTCACTGTCACTATCGGAAGAGGAGGACACAACCCAGGAGCAGCTCCTGGCAGAGGAAATGGATCCTCTAGAGTGAGTTCTAAAAGAAAAGGCACGGGACCTAAGGCCTCTAGCTGGAGCTTGGATTAGAATATGAGGCTAAATCGGACCTGGGACTGTACTATACCAGTGGCTGGTGTCGACAGCTGTTAAAAGGGAAATAACGATCAGAGAAAAATAAAAAATATATAAAAAAAGCAAAGAAGTCAAAAGGTCAAAAGATGCTCATTATGGCCATTGGGGCGAAAGCAATGCCAGCTGTGTTAGAGGCAAGACTACCAAAATCTTTGTTTTTGTAAATGATTATCTGAAAAAATTAACTAAACGGGCAAACGCTTAAATGGGCTCCAAATAAAACTTTTGATGACGAACGATCAAAATAAAATCCGTGTATCCGAAATTAATTTAGAAGAATACCATTTTACCGGTCGAATCTTCAACTATGATTTAAATCCAAGTTGAAGCTCCTATCAGATCTTCTACTATATTCTCTTATGCGATTCCCAAATATAGTGTGGGCTATATTCCTCAGAGAACTCGTACCGGTAGAATCAGGACAGTTTTATTCTTAAAGACAAGTTTTAAAACTGGTTCAGCCCACCCGCATATTTATAGGGCTACAACATGGACTTGGGAAGTAATTATGAGTAAAACTTCCAATGGAATACATACACGTATAAGTGATTTCTGCAATTAAGAAAACCTCATAGCAGTATCTACAATTATAGAAAACTAGCAGCAGTATCTGCAATTTTCATAAAACACTGAATTACAGTTCACACCACTAAAAAACTATAATTGCACTCTAACCCATAATCTTAAGACCATCTTGCATTGAGCTCCTATTATTAAATGCTTACCATTTCTCCCCACGTTAAGATTTTCAATACCCGCCAATTAAGTTCAATGACTGACAATTTAATTTAATAGACATCTTGATATTCATTAAACCCTTCCGCTTAACTTATTTGACCGCCGGATAATTAAATCCACCTGTAGGATTTGGTCTAATTAAAACTTATAAGTTTTCTTAAGGGGGTATGGTTAATTTCGATATTTGAATACGTGAATTTCATCAATAATTAAAATTCACCATATAAATAATACCGATATCCAACTCACCGGAAATATAGACCCATATAAGATCGCAGCCTCTAATGAATCAAAATACTGAATATTAAACATATGCAAATCAATAATTATTTCAAGATTAAGAGGATAAACATTATTCATAATAACCTTAGGATGTGAATTAATTTATATAGTCAGTATAGAATTAATTACTCTAAATATCCTGTTCAATACACACAAAGTGTACTAGCATAGAAAGTCGAAACAATAGACGACGCTATTATCTGTTCTCTGTAATCAAGACAGGTTTACTAAAACTCTGTGCTACATTCGCACCAATGGTATGTCCATTTCCATCTAAACTGTAAACATAAAACTTATATTTTGCAAGAACCTAAAATCTAATCTTCTGTGTGTAAGCCGTACTCTACACAGTAGATTAAATACTATACATAATATCGAACATCTATGCATAACATTGAAGAAATGATACACATACATTACTCATAAATATTCTTATAAAATAAAAAATTAAATTTATTAAAATTAAATTAAATACTAAAAATATGGGTTTCAGAATACCAACCCTAAGAATCTCCCACTTATACTCAAAATCATGTTGCCATACATCTGACTCCCATTTCCTCTACATGACTTTCAAAAGTCTTAGTCAGTAAGCTCTTGGTAAAGGATCTGCAAGGTTGCCTTATGATGTAAGTTTTATCTCTAACTGAAAATCTAAGTCTATGTACCCCAAAGATACTTGATTGTTTGCTTGGTAAACCAACATATAATCCTTAGTCCTTTTCAAGTACTTGATTATATTTTTTATTGTAGTCCATTACTCCTATCCTGAGTTAGACTGATATCTGCTAACATGCCAACGGTAAAGCAGATGTTGGATCTAATACAAAGCATAGCATACATGAGGCTTCCTACTGCCTAAGCATAAGGAACCACCTTCATCTTCTCTATCTCATCAGGCGTCTTAGGATACTGATCCTTAGATATAGTGATATCATGCCTGAAAGAGAGAAACCCTTTCTTAGAATCTTACATGCTAAAATGAGTAAGGATATCATTAATATACTTTGCTTGTAATAAGCCCAACATCTTTTATTTTTGATCTCACAAAAGCTTGATCCCAAGGATGTGACTAGCTTCTCCTAAATCCTTTATATCGAACTGCCTAGATAACTATACTTTAATCGTAGCTAATGTCCCCACATCGGTTCTAATGAGAATGATATCATCTACATAAAATACTAAGAAGATCAACACACTTCCATCACGCTTCTTGTACACACAGGACTCATCTGAACTCTGATCAAAATCATAAGACATAATTGCTTGATCAAATCAAGTGTTCCAAGACCTCGATGCCTACTTAAATCTGTAAATAGATCTCTTAAGCTTACACAACATACATTCCTAGCCCTTTGCAATGAATCATATATATACACTCATCAACACTTCCGTTAAGAAAAGCTGTCTTGATATCTATTTATTAGATTTCGTAATCGAAATAAACAGCAATAGATAAGAGAATCTGGATATATTTAAGCATGGCTACCGACGAAAAGGTTTTCTCATAATCAATCCCTTCTTTCTGAGTGAACCCTTTAGCAACAAGCCTAGCTTTGAAGGTTTCAACATTTCTGTCTGCTCCTCTCTTTCTCTTGTAGATCCACTTATATCCAATGGATTTTATCTCTTCGAGTGGTTCTACAAGTTTCCAAACCTGATTAGAATGCATAGATTCCACCTCTGAATTCATAGCCCTTTGCCAAATATCTATTTTTTTGTCTTAAAGTGCTTTATTATAGTTACATGATTCGATATCTAGTTCTGCCAGGATCTTACCAAAAGATTCTCCTAAGAACATATACCGATCAGATTGATGAACAACCCTTCCACTACGACGAGGCACTACCTGTGTCTATGTACTAGCAGTAACACGTTGCGCAGAATTTGAACCCTGTGTATCAGCAGCCTATTCTTGATTTTCACCTGTCCCGATAATTCACCCACTATAACGAGGTAATGGAATATTAGTGACTTGTTCTTTCGTTCTACTGGTATTTTCTCTTAGTTCTTCCAAAATAATGTTGCTTTGGGCCTGTGATCCATAATATAATCCTCTTCCAAGAATTAGGCATTGGTACTAATAATGACCTTCTAATCCTTATGATTATAAAATAGACCACCCTTCGTTCTCTTAGGATACCCCACAAAGAAATAGACTTCTGTCCTCGGTTCCAACTTACCCGTGTTCTCTTTTAGCACTAGTGCTGGATACACCCAAATCCAAATGTGTTTCAGACTAGACTTACGCCTGGTCCACAATTTTGTGGGATAAAAGGTACTAACTTAGAAGGTACTAAGTTCAAAGTGTAAGTTGTTGTCTCTAAAGCGAGTTTCCAAAATGAATCGAGTAAACCTGAATAACTCATAATGGACCTTACCATTTTCATAAGAGTCATATTCCTTCTTTCTGCTACACCATTCTGCTGCAGAGTGCCAGGTGCAGTCAACTAGGATGTAATCCTCTCTGATGACAAGTAGTCCTTAAACTCTCCAAATAGGTATTCTCCACCACGGTCGGATCGTAGTGATTTGATATTTTTACCCATACGCTTCTCCGCCTTTGTCTTGAATTCTTTGAATTTCTCAAAGCATTCAGACTTATGGTACATTAGGTAAATGTATCCATACCTTGAGTAGTCATCAATAAAACTGATGAAGTACTCAAAGCTATCTCTAGTCCGGATTGTCATAGAATCACACACATAAAAATGAACCAGCTCTAACGGTTCTTTAGCTTTAAACCTTTAGTCGAAAATGGTCTCTTGGTCACTTTTCCTTTTAAGCAAGATTCACAGACTAAAAGTGCCTCCACTTTCAATGAACTCAAAAGTCTATCTGCTACTAGTCTATTTATCCTTTTTAAATTAATATGACCCAAGCGTAAGTGCCAAATAAATGTTTGGTTGATTAAAGAAGGAAACTTTCTCTTATATGGTAAATTAGATGTGTTATTCATTTCAGTCAGTTGCAGTGTAGAAAAGATTGGAGTAATAATATAAAGTTCATCCACCAATATATCAGAACAGATAACCCGTTTATTATCCTTAATAACCACAAAGTTATTAAAATAAATCAAATATATGTCTTTAACCAATCTAGAAACGAAAACTAAGTTCCCTCTAATGGCAGGTACATAAATACAATCTATCAATATTAAAATTCAATATCTACCAAAACTGAGAGTGACATCTCCTACTACAACTGTTGTTACCTTTGTATTATTGTCCACTACAAGAATATGAGAATTTGGCGACGAAATTAGGCTACAAAAATACATTTCACTGTTAAAGGTAAGTTAAAGGTGAGGAAATTCATATTTCGTCATTAAATAGAAGAGTTTTGAAGAGAAATATACTTTTTCGTCGCCAATTGTGTTACGTTTTCACCAAGTTCAATATGTTCGTCGCTAATGATTTTATTTCGTCTCTAAATAAAAGACCTTTGGTGAGAAAAATACTTTTTCATCGCAAGTTATATTATGTTTTCTACGATGCAATAATTTCATCGCTAATGATATAAAATAAAATTAGTGGGAAGCAACTTTAAGTTCCCATCATCTCTTTTCCTTAGGAGACAAAAAGTAATTCCGTCGTTAAAACGTCTTATAATAAAATTACTTACTTTATTGTTAACAAGCCAATCATGTTCAACTGTTCTCATTTTGCTTATATAAGTGTATACAAATTAAAATTTGAAACATATTTTTAAAAATATAATTTTTAGTTTTGAAGATTTATACTTATATAATTAAGATTTTAGTATATTTATATTTATAATTTTAAATTTAAGTTAGATCGTAAAAACATAAAAATAAAATTTAAAATAATATATTTATGTGATTTAACGATATGTCTTAATTATGAAAAGGTTCCGATCTTAGGATTTACGCTTGCATAAGAGATTTTTACTTATGAGACAAATACAAAGTTTTGATTTTGTATAATGGTTTATTTATTTATTTATTTTTATTTTTTATTTTTAGTAATTTTTATTATTTAATCTAACTTTCGTATTTAATTTTTTGACTTCTCACCTTGAGGCGAGCAAGAAAATTTTACTTTTTAAATTTTTATGTTACTTATATTTATATTTAATAATTTTTAGAAAAGTTTAATTAAGAAAATTTACTTTAATTTGTTTTTCATTGAAGCAAGTAAAAAAATAAAAAAAGAAATCTCACAAATTATTAAAAAAAGAATTAAAATTAACAAAAGAGACACTTCAAAAAATGCTGTATTTATTTCAAAACTTTAAAAGTGGAGAAGTGTGAATTCCATTTTTTTTCTAATGCATTGTAACTGTAGATCATAAACAATGGTCCCATTCCTTCAATGAGGTTAGCAATTTTTTTCTACCTTTTTTGTCTCACTTGTGATATTGTGTTAGATTCAGCATTGATTATGGTGTTCTCGTCTGTGGATGATAAATATTATGATCGATCAATGCTTAGCTAGTTGTTATTCCCATTTACTTTCAGTTATAATTATGTTTCAGGATCTGTTTTATTTTTTTCTTTTATAGAATTTTTGTTTATTTTTTTGTTATAAAATAAAACTATATATTTAATAATAATTTTAGATTAAAGACCGTAAAGGGATTCAATGTTTTTTTGTCATTATCACTAAAGACAATGAAATTATATAAATAAAAGGAGTTTTAATTGACTACTTTTCTACAATCTATTTTATTGTTTTATTTTCGTTTTTGTTCTGTTTATATATATAAGTGCGTTATTCTTTCTATTTTTTTTTACTTCTCTTATTTATGTATTTTTTTATGTTTTATTTTTTAACTTTTCAACAAATATTTAAGTTTGTTAAATTGCACATATTATATAGCAATTTGGTATATTTTTATTTTATTATTAATTATTTAATATAATTAAATTATCAAAGATGAATTTTAATTGAGTATAGTGTAAATTGTATGACCAGGTTAAGGTTGCTTTTAGAGTGGAGTAAAAATAAATAAAAAAAGAGCAGAAAGAAATGAGAGGCACAGGCGCAGCAACGCCGCACCGACCCACC
>JAOTRH010112897.1:0-35000 GCA_034768845.1 Heliamphora exappendiculata
ACTTAAATCTTATCAAGTATGTCAACTTGAATTTGATCAATTGCTTTAACACCCTAACTATGTTTCAAGTTGATCCTTAGGTACTGAAATGTTAGTGTCAACACAAATGTGACGAAGAAGAAAGCTAGTTTGGTATCTAGTTTGGTACTGAAATTTGGTACTATTCAACTTCTAAGCCTTTTCTTGCTACTATTCAACTTCCTACCATGGTGGCCCCGTGACGAAGAAGAAATTTGGTCATGGTCACTATCCTCCAACGGGATGATGGGTTCAAATTCAGTACCAACCCCTGCTACAAACACAGGGTCATCCCCTCTAGCTGCTTGACTTCTTGTGATCAGAGAACGAACCACCAGCTCCTGAGTAGCTTTTGAGCGGCTGACATGTTCCTTCAACAGGCATTTTTTGGGTCTCGGTAGGATCTGGAAGTGTAGTATCAGGATTAGCCGCACCTTGAAACTTGCCCCCAACCACCTCATATTGAACTATAGTAGAGGAAGAAGGAATAACGCTGGGCTCCTCCACATTCTGGACCCCTGCTTGAACCTCCTTACCTTTTCCCACTCGAACCTAATCCTGCTGATTCTCCACCGGTATATGGGATTTGCACTTTTTAGTATCATGCCCAAAAGCTTTATAGTAGGTACACACGGCTGGAAGGCCTTGATATTCAGCCCCAACAAGCATAGATTCACCCTCACATTTAACCATAACCGAATGCCTCAAAGGTTTAGCCGCATCAATTTCAATACATACCCGGGCATAGGAGATTCTCTGCTCAGTATTAGTAGCTTTGTCAAGGTAGAGCAGGACCCGTATAACACTAGCTATTCTACTCAAGCACTTTAGATTCCAAAATTCCAGAGCAAGATCATGTTGGTATATTTCCACATCACTATGCTGCTTGGTTACTTGGAACCCCTACAAAGAAGTGTAGACATGATTAGTGGCTCTCGTATCTACACACTAAGTATCGACAGATAACACCGCTAAACATGTTTCAACGACTAGTGAATAGAAATTACCTAGTTTGTTCTGCTTACTGAGAAAAATTGGACACTGCTTTTTTTAATGCCCAAATTGGTTACAGCGATAGCACTTGACTCTCGGTTTTTTCACACCAACTTTTAGTCCCTTAACTACTTTTGGACCTGTGCCTCCCTATTTCTGAACTTTTTTCTTTTTCTTACCTTTCGACTTAGATGAAGAACCTTTTTCAGCAACATACATAGAACCTGACTTCATAAGAACACCTTAGGCTGCTTGAAGTTCTTTAAGAACTTCTGCCAATGAAAAGTTGAGCTTATTCATGGTATAATTTAGGCAGAACTGCTTAAAGCTATTAGGCAGTGACTGGATTATGATATCGACCTGGGTTTTTCGATCAATTTCAGCTCATAGGATCTCAAGTTCATTTAGAAGACTAATTATCTTTAGAATATGATCCCTAACTAGGGTGCCTTTAGCCTGCTTGTATTCGTAAGAGACTTCGTGGCCACCTACCAAGCAGCACGATTTTGATCCCCAATTATTTCTTTGAGGTTCATAACCATGTCATAAGCATTGGGTATAAACTGATGCTGATGCTGCAAAACATTAACATGGAAGCCAAAATATAACAACGAGCTATCTGATTAGCTTTCTACCACTTCTGAAGGGCTCGAATTTCCCGTTTGGTCGGCCCCTCATCGGGTACTGGTGGACAAATCTCAGTTAATACAAATTTATAGTCCTCAGCAATTAAGACAATGTCCAATTTGTTTTCCAGTCTACATAGTTTGGTCATACTAGTTTGTTTTCTTTGAGTATTGATGCGAGTAGATTGAAAGCTATTTTAATCCCGATAATTATATAATTAAAAATAACCATTAATTATGACGAGCAAAACTTTAAATTTATTTTAATTTGATTCCCTTTACTATTTAAAAACAATTCACCAGGAGCTGGTATGCTGTGAATAGTATGCCTCGATGGAAAGATGTCTACTATCCATCGTTTATCTAGACAGGCCATTCCTATTAATTTTACTATTTAGGCAACTGACCTTGTCAAGTAAAATTAAATAACTAACATAGCTTCGATCTAGTAGATAGTAGCAGTGATTCAGATCGAAAGGATACTATTATATACAACTAAGTGTTAAGCACCACATAATCCCAAATTAATCGCTTCGCAATGAACCCTTCAAATAGAGAAATGATCCACACTAACAATTATTCAGAATTATCTCTAAAAGAGATTCGTATTGGCGATACTCCAATTAATTTGTCCGATGAAGAGGAAGACTTTACTGCCAATACGCAGAATTAATTACATTGCCTACAAACTTGTGATGGAGACTTCGGAATTTATCTGTGAATAAATTTTCTCTCCCACTTAGATTTTTAAAATATGTTTGAGGGTTATAAAAATTTATTTATTTAAAATAAATTTATTAATTTTGAAAACCACACGATCTGAAAGAAATTCAAAGCATCTTTCTGTGTACACGATTTCAAAGGTTTCGATTTGTCAAACTATCTTTTCGTGTTTTAATGCGTAACAAATAAAATTCGATGAATGCATAATTTTTTCTTTAGCTTTTCAGTTAAGATAGTGTAATTTAAAGGCATTCAATTATTTTATTTTTACATCACAAATTTTTTGAAAATAATAAATTATTAAGATTAAACATTTTTTTATTTAATTACCTCAAAATTTAAAATTAATTTTTATGTTTTTTCAAGATATCCAATTTAATAAAAAAAATCATCTTAAACGTGTTATTTTGTAAAAACAGACTTGATGGTTGTAGTGGTGGGTTATAGAGCAAATTATTACCCAACGGTTTCGTGTAGCATATTGGGAAAATAATGCAGGATTTCTATATACTACACCCGTTGTTGGTTCTGTAAGGGTCTGCTTTTTAGGAGTAGTGTTAGCAACGGTAGGGTAACCACTAGAATTGCTAACAACCACCCAACCCCACAAATTATTCAATTTATGTCAAAAAATAAATAAATAAAAAGGTTATAATAATAATAGATAAAATAATATTAAACAAACATACAATCACAACCACCAACACAAGTACATGTATACATGTAGGTATATATAAAAAGATATTCATATCTCTACAACAATTCCAATATAATAATAAAAAAATAAAAGTAACTTTAGTTGATATAATAATCAAAGAGACCAAAAGTAGTTTATTATATAAATAGATATATATAGGTGTGTAGCTACCTATCTCTATGTACACACTAATATAATAATAAGAGTAATTTAATATATATATGTATAGGTGTATATAAAAATCTATACAACCAATATTGTAATAAAAAGTAACAACGCAATATAATAATAAGAGTAACTTTAAGCCAACTTGTATACTAATGTAAGGTAACTTAATACACCACAAAAATAACAAAATAATGATAAAAATAATACCAAATCATGAAATTGAGTTTCAAAAGTTAAATTCATCAAATTAAATTAAATTTAATTTAAAAGTAACTAAAAATATACACCAAGTTACAAAATTATATAAAAATCAAAATTTGGCCCAAGCACCACATCAAAATAATGCAAAAAATTGAACAACAATGTAAAAAATTAAGTATAACACCTAAAATTAGTATACTAAGTCAAAACTTAAATATTCATACTTAAAACTATGCATTAATAATTACCAAAAAAATATACATTAAGTTGATTTTTTAATACAATTTTTGGACAATGTAGTATATATATACCATTAAATATATAATATATCAATATAATATAATAAAATTCAAATTTGGACCCTAAAACCCCCATTTGGCCGGCCACTCTTCCTCCCCAAACACTCAACCTAATTTTTTTATATTGTCATATATGCATTGCATATTAGTGGCCCTAACCTCCTATAAGTCTTATACTTCAGTCATAAGCTTATTTTAGCTACAAAAATTGTTTTGAAGAGAGTCCAAACACCCCCATTTCGGCACACCCTTCCCAAATTCCCTCTTTGTGTTTTGCATTTTTCTCTACGTGTTCTAAGTGTGAGGTAGAAAGAGAAAGTGAAGACCAAGTCTTGTGTTCTTCAAAATTCTTGAAGGTTCTTGTGTTCATCTTCAAAGTTCATCCATATTCATTATCTTTCAATCATAAACCAAGGTAGGAACAATATTTTTATACACTTATTTTCTTCTACAAATGTCTTTTTAGCTCCTAAATACACCATGGTTCAAGATCTATACTCGAACCTATGAGATGTGGTCTTGAACCTCATTTTTGTTCTTCTTCTCTCTCCTCAACCAACCATCATCTTGTCTTCATTTTGATATTTGAAAATGGTATATGTCTCATATATAAGCCATTTATATAAGAGATATAACAATGCATGCAAAGGCCATGGACCTAAGAGCCAAGAAAACTCAAGTGTTCGTCATATTCAAATCTGTCCATAAATATGTTTCTTCAAAAACCCAATTTTCTTCTATTTTTCTTATGGATCTATACTTGTTGGTTTGCTCTGTCCTATTTACTGTTGTTTGGTGGTTATATCATTGACATGCATGAATTTTCTTGATGTCCAGATCACTCATTTTGATTTTCTTAAAAATCATTTTTAAACATGGGATAAATGGCCTATTTGGAAGGATAATTTTGAACCTATGCTATTTTCTGTGGGAATAAGGTCTCGATGTGAACTTGGTGTGGTTAGATAGATAAACGTCTTATATTTCTAACTTCACTAGAATCACCTTAAGAGCAAGTGTGTAGGGAAAATGGCATGAATTCTTCCAATGTGTGTCAAATCTGGACATTGTTCGATAAAAAATTAATATAAAATTAAAGAACAATGATTTTGATGCAAGGCAAACTCTCAGAACTTCAAAACTCATAACTCTACCTCTTTAAAATTAAAAAAATCAACCAATGAGTTTAAGCCATCCATTTTAATTTTTAAAACTATTGAAAATCTCGCCACTATAGTGGTGTTTATTCTCTATTTTGTCACACCTTTTTGTTTTGCCAACACTGAGGCCTTAGAGGCCAAATCCAAAAAAGTGTTTTAAATAAAAATGTTCATAACATCTTAAATAGGGTGCCAACCAAATATTAGATTTTGTTTGCATGTCTAACTATTTAAAAAACCCTCTGAACAGTAGCTAAATCCTGTTATTTCTGACTGTCTGTTAATATACTCAAGTGTTTAATGTTATTCATTTGAGGTCCTAACTTTGTGCCTTGTTTGGGATGATTAATTTGAATAGCGATGCTGTTTAAATTATTTTACCTGGTTATGATGGTTGGTTACTTGTATGCAAGCTTGATTCGATCACCATACATGCTTATTGTGTTTTGTAGCTGAAGCATTTTAAGTGACTTTTTAAAAAAAAATTGTGCACTTTTACTTACATGCCAAGTACGCCAAGCATCGATTAAATTATGAATTGTAGCTTTAACATATTGAAGAATGCCACATCATCTTTTGGGGTGGATTTTACGGGATTCACCGAATTGTTTTAAGAAAGAGAAAAAATTGAATCTTAGGGATGGTACTTGATTTATGGAAATTGGAAAATTTGGAACTTTGTGATATCGGCTATATGCCTGGATGGGTTTGGGATGGTTTTTCCCCAAGTGCTATATACATGGATTATTTTATGAATATTGGTGAAGGATGGATCGGGTGGCGAAATAATAAGCATTAAACTTTTGCAATCTCGTGCTAGATCTTGACCTGTGATTCGAGGGCCAAACCGTCGTTGACACTTTACCGTCAGTGATGATCCGGCTAAACACTTAGTTCGGCTACGCTTTCATTCCACAACTGAAGGAATGCTCTTCGTAGGTTGGTAGACTTGGTCAGCGTGGTTGGGATTAGGGTTAGGATGGTCTACCCCGGTTGGGAATGATTTAAAAAAACTTAAGTTAAATTGAATTAGAATTTAAACTGGTTGCTTCATTCTTGCCATATGCACTGTCATACTTATCCTATCATATTTATTAAGTCACATTTATCCCTGTCATATTTATCTGTTGTGATTTGACCGATTGTATGAGAGAAATTTGTATATCTATGTTGTTTCTTTTGGGCTTTAGCTCACAGCATTCTATTACAGGTTTAGAGAAACTTGAGGCCTTGGTAGACGATACTGCAGGAGAAGAGGTGGAATCGTGGCTCCCATGAGCCAGATTTTTCTGAAAGTCTGCTGCAAAGACCTTTTTGGACTATCCGACCTTAGTGTTGTTATTTCATATTTTCTATTGATTGAAGTTTAATTTGGGTTTGTAATCTTAACTACTATGCTACTTTTACTTTAAATGCTTGAATAGGTATAATCGCTATATAATTTCTCACACCTTTATTAGTTATTGTCGCTCGAGATGTCCCAAGGTTTCGGGGCGTCACAATTTGGTATCAAAGCTTAGGTTCAACCTTTACTCACGTGACCGTTGACCTATGCTTGGATGTTTGGACTTTCCTAGACCTCTTTCATTATCATGCTCTAGACTTGGAACTTTTGAACCAAAAGTTCACTTAAAACTGACACAGTTCTCTTATTTCATTATAGGATAGCGTTCGCTTCATCACATAGCCCTACACCCTATGGGAGCCTAGTTGCTCTAGCTGCATCCTCCGCTTCTTTTGACTCGCATACCAGCTTCGACTCATGGGGCCCTTACCGCTGACAGTCCCATAGAATCGTGCTCACTAAGCCCACCTATATGGAGGGGAATATTAGATGGAGGGTAGAAATCGACGTGGTCAGACATATGCAAAAGGTCAACGACGAGTACCCACGAATGACAAGGAGATCGTATGAGGCATTTTTTTTGGGTAATTAAATATAACATAAACGAAAAAAAAAAAATTACATGTTTCCAAGGGGCATACCCCAGGTAGTTACAACTTACCAACAAAACAAAAAAAGAAAACTAGCAACAACAGCCCCTAACCCCGCCTAACGGCGGGGATACATAACTAGAAAGCAAAATCAGACAACTACAACACACAAGCACACAACAACCACACAGGGAAACCTACCAGCTTACAGGTTCAAAAACAAACATCATGATTGTTGTTTCTTTTTCTTTTTCTTACGCTCAAGCACGCTAAAGGAATTTGAAGTAGGAGTTACAGTAGCCGCTTGCTCCCTGTCATCCATCTCTGTTGAGTATGAAAATTCCATACCAGTTGTATTATTTCTCGGTATCTCATAATCACCCGCGTCCTCATGTGAAGGCTGAGCTACATACTTTCTCAAAGAACCATTCTTCTCTTGCTCCCTATTACCCGCATCTGTGGGTTTTGTTAACTTCACTTCAACATCAACAGCCGTAGGCACTTCAGTCACCTTGCTATTATTTCCTCTACTAACCCCTTTTCCTCGGCTAACTAGTGTCCAATGGTGAGACTCTAGCACCATAACCCCAACAGTGTCCACCTCCTTCTGATCACTCTTATCCACCTCCTTCCCTATACCAATCCGGGTCTGCTCATTTTGGCTTTCCATTGGGGCATCCATGCATTTACTAAAATCATGACCAAAGGCTTGACAGCAAGAGCAAACTGAGGGTAAACCTTGGTATTCCACGCGAATAGCCACAACTTCACCTTCACACTAAGGAGGACCAACAATAGCCTTTGGCAGGCTAGACACGCCCACTACATGGCCCAGCGCGGGCCCACTTTTGAGAGGCTGCGAGCTATGGCAGCCGACCCGATCATTCATAAGCCAATTAACTTTTATCCCTGACCCCTAGATGAGGAGGTTAACTCTGCCAGCTCTGCTGTATGCTCTTCACCACCCTGTAGTCATATCCGATATACTCAAGTTCTGCCACCGCTAGCATCACCGGAGTACTCTCCCACCTCTCCCAAGCGCTCCCTCGACCCTACCAGCCATACCTCTTTAGTCTACACAACCTGATCCCCCACGTACCTAGGATGTACTCCCTGATATCCCCGTGATACGCACCTATATCTCCAGTCACCTTGGCAGGCAATGACAATAACTCAGAGGAGGAGGAGGATCCTAGTGAGGACACCCATTAGACTCAATCTTCTGTTGGGATAGATGTTAGGGGTTTGGGGCATATGAGATGATTTTGTTAGTTTTTGGATGTTGTTGTTGTATCCCCTAAATAGTGTATGTTTTTTCTATCTTCCCGTTTTGCTTGTATGACTTTTATGTACATTTTTTTAATGTATGGTGCTATCATGTTCAGTTTCTATCATATTCCAAAATCCTACTTTTATACTTGTTATTTCTACCGTCATCTTATAATGACAAAACGACAACAGCATACTAATAATAATACAAGTCCCCTGCGAACATAATTAAAATCCCTAACTTGTATAAACAACTTTAAGTTAAATAAGAGACTAACTCGTGATTAATCTTAAAATCAGGATGAGCCGACCTAGAGGACGCTTGATGGGAATCAAGGTGGTCTTTGAGATGGTGAACAGAGTCTCAGAGATCCGTTGCAAGTCCCCGAAGGGCCAATCACAAGATCAAGAGCAAAGAAGATGAATGACGCAATGCAAGAATTGGTGCAATCTGTTTGGACCGAGCATGCCAATTTATTATATAAGAATCTACCGATTAAGATGGGATTACAAGAAGAAGAACGTGTTCCACTTCAAGTCATACAAGCTACGGAAAGAACCACAACCTAATGTTTTGAATTTCAATATTCATGCTTATGGGCTTGTAGGATTATTTAATTTGTTGGGTTTTGCTTTTAATTATTATAAGAAGAATAAGGGTTTGGGCCTAAGTAATTTCGGCTAGCCCATGATTGGGTTTAGTTAGGTTTAGTTTTGTCTAGCACATGTTGTCCCACATTACTTAGAAATAAGGAATTTCTTCCAACCTTCTCCTATATAATGGAGACTCCATGTATTATTTTGACATGAATTTGAGAGAAAGTTTCTCTTGTAGTTCTTGAGTGAACTAAAGGACTTATCAAGGTTTCTTCCTTGTGGCGTCTTAGCTACAATCTTGATTCTTGAAACAAGAGTTCAACGGGTTAAGATTTGTTCCTTGACTTGATTTTAACGTTCTTGGGTTTATTTCAATTTGTTCGTGCGTTCAAGGGGATTCAAATCCTTGCGGGTTCACATCATTTGGTATCAAATCTCATGCTTCAAATCAGGTTTATCTATCCTTTTACGTTTCTTGTTTTGGGTTTTGTCGAGGCATTTTTTTGGGTATCGTTCTTATCTTTCTTAATTCTTGGTTTTTCTTGATTCTCATTCTCTCTTGAATTTTTGTTCCTTCTTGTTTAGCATCGTTCTTGATTCATTTCAATTCCTTGTTTTTAATCTTTGCTTGAGTCCATTTGTTTTTATTCCCTTGTTTTTTTTATAAAAAGGATCAATTAATATTTTGTTGGAGGCCACACTTTGTTATGATTCTGAAATCTATATGTTGTGCTGAAATCAATATCTTTTGAGAACAATCAATCATTATCTTTTGAGATTAATCAATCAATATCTTTTTGTTGAAATCTCGTGTTGAAATCTTACGTTGCATAAGGACGGCAGTTAGGGTTTGAGTTGGCAACATATTCAAGGGTTTCTGTAGGATTTTAGCCACACAACAAAAAGTGGCGACAGTAGCATTCTAGGGTTTCGACAGTGGTGTACTAGCGTTTGCTAAACCTTATTTTTTTTAAAAAGAAAAAAAAAAGAAAAAAGTTGTTTTTGGTAATAGATATTCAAGTACTTTATGTGGCTAATATAGTGAACCTTGTTTTTCAATTGGTTGCGTATATCATCATTGGTATTGTTTGTTTATTTTTTCCTCTCCCCAATGTCCGTATATTCTGTCACTTTTATTCCCTTTTGTTTCTTGAATCTATTTCTAGTTGGGACAATACAAGTTGTTCCGTGGTTGAAGTTCAATTAGTTCTTAAAGAACTTGTAAGGGAAACAAGAGCGGGAAAAGGAAAGAGTGGGTGAGCTTATTATCGGGAAAAAGCCAAAAGAGTGCATACATGAGTGGAGTGACCTTATTTGAGTGCAAACACGAAAGGGAGTGTGTGAGAAATTATTTCTAACAATTGTTTGTTTCTGTAGTTTCAAATAAATGTCTTCCAAGGCTGAAGATTCAGATGAGCGAAGAGAGCTACTCATGTTGCAGGCTATACAGCAACAATTCGAACGCATGAATGTGGTGTTTAATGAAATTCGGGATCGGATGGATATGCAAGATGCTGCTATTGCTACATGGCGTGAAGAATGAAACCAAAGAAGGCAAGACGAGCGTGCTTCTGATGACGACTAAGAGGTTGAATTCAATGATGAAGAGGATTAAGGTCCTTTCAACAGAGACGACAGGGTCATACCAAGATGCAGAAGGCGTGGTCTAGATTTTTGAATAGATCCCAGATGGCGAGATGGAGTTGACAAAAATCTTGGAAGCATCAAGATGAAGATTCCATCGTTCCAAAAGAAGAATGATCCGAAAGCATACTTGGAATGGGAGAAGAAGGTGGAGTTAATTTTTGAGTGCCATAAATATTCTCAGGAGAAAAAGGTAAAACTCATCGTCATTAAATTTTCCGATTATGCTATTATATGGTGGGATCAACTTGTGATGAACTGAAGGAGAAACCATAATAGGCCTATTAAGACATGGGAGGAGATGAAGGCAATCATGAAGAGGTGATTTGTTCCAAGTCACTACTATAGGGATTTATATAAGAAGTTACAATGCGTTACTCAAGGTTATTAGAGCATGGATGATTACTACAAAGAGATGGAGATAGCTATGATTCGGGAGAACATCGAAGAAGATAGAGAAGCTACCATGGCAAGGTTTTTGAATTGGCTGAACTGAGATATTGCCAACATAGTAGAATTACAACACTACCTAGATTTGGAGGACATGGTGCATATGGCAATAAAGGTGGAACAACAACTTAAAAGGAAAGGAGCTCGTTCACTTTAAAATTCAGGCTCATCTACTTCATGGAGATCTGATTGGAAGAAAGACAGCGGGGCTTTTGTCAAGTCCAAAACCGAACCACCCAAGAAGAAAGATGAAGTTTCTAGCTCCACCAAAGGTAAAACTAAACATCTAACTCGTATTCATGACATTAAATGTTTTTGTTGTTTGGGCATAGGTCACATAGCTTCACAATGTCCAAATAAGAGGACCATGATTGCCCGTGCTGATGGAGAGGTGAAAACTAAAAGTGAGAACGAGGATGAACAAATGCCACAACTTTAGGCCGCTTGTGATGATGTGGTGGAGTATTTGGTAGAGGGTGAGTCACTTGTGGCTAGGCGTACTTTAAGTGCCCAAGTCAAAGAGGATGACATGGAACAACAAATGGAGAACATTTTTCATACTAGATGCCACATCAATAACAAGGTTTGTAGTATGATCATTGATGGGGGAAGTTGTACTAATGTGGCTAGCACTACTTTAGTTGAAAAGTTAAAATTACGTCACTTGAAACATCCTAGGCCATATAAGCTGCAGTGGTTATATGAATGTGGGGAGATCAAGGTTAACAAGCAAGTGTTAGTTTCCTTCTCAATTGGGAAGTACAAGGATGAAGTACTTTGTGATGTTGTTCCCATGCATGCGGGTCACATACTATTGGGCAGGCCGTGGAAATTTGACAGGAAGGTTACTCATGACTGGTTCAAGAATTGACATACGTTCGTAAAAGACAAGAAGACCATTACTCTTGTTCCTTTTACTCCCAAACAAGTGTATGAAGATCAAAAGAAATTGAAAAGAGAAAATGAATTTAAAAAAACTTGTGAGACCGAGGGTTCAAAAACAGAGAGTGAAAAGAAAAAGGAGAGTGAAGAAAAAAAAGAGAGTGAAAAGAAAAGAGAAAGTGTAGAAAAAGAAAGAACAAAAAAACAAGTGAGTTTTTATGTTAAACCGAGTGATGTCAAGAGTGCTTTTTATACGAACCAGCCTATGTTTGTACTTTTGTACAAAGAGGCATGTTTTAATACTAATGAGCTTAACAGATCTTTGCCTAGTGTGGTTATTTCTCTATTGCAGGAGTATGAAGATGTGTTCTCCACCGAGGTGCCTAGTGGATTGCCACCCATCAGGGGAATAGAGCATCAAATTGATTTTATACCAGGAGCATCAATCCCCAATCGACCAGCCTATAGGAGTAATTTAGAGGAGACAAAGGTACTACAAAGGCAAGTTGAGGAGTTGATGGCCAAAGGACACGTGAGAGAGAGCTTGAGTCCATGCACGGTACTAGTATTGCTCGTACCTAAGAAGGATAGCACTTGCCAAATGTGCGTTGATTGCCGGGCTATCAACAGCATTACAATGAAGTATAAACATCCTATTCCTAAGTTAGATGACATGTTAGATGAGCTGCAAGGATCATGTGTTTTCACAAAAATTGATTTGAAAAGTGGGTTTCATCAGATTAGGATGAGAGAGGGAGATGAATGGAAAACTTCTTTTAAAACTAAATAGGGATTGTATGAGTCGTTGGTAATGCCTTTTGGGTTAACTAATGCACTTAGTACATTCATGAGGTTAATGAATCATGCATTGCGTGCGTTTATAAGCAGATTTGTTATAGTCTATTTTGATGATATCTTGGTGTATAGCAAGAACTTAGATAAGCATTTGGAACATTTGTGTTATGTGTTTGATGTTTTGAGAAAAGAAAAATTATATGCCGATAGAAAGAAATGTTCCTTTTGTTTGGAGAAAGTTGTATTTCTTGACTATGTTGTTAGCACAAGAGGAATCAAGGTAGATGAGGAAAAGGTGAAGGCTATCGAAGAATGGCCCACACCCAAGTTAATCATAGAGGTAAGAAGGTTTCATGGTTTGGCTAGTTTTTATCGATACTTTGTCAAAGATTTCAGTACACTGGCCGCACCACTCACTGAAATTGTTAAAAAATCCGTGGGTTTATTGAGATTAAAGAAAGATTATGTAGAGAGTGTGTGCTTGATGCATTACTTGTAGGTAGGCCAAATCTAGAGTCTTACCACATGGTTTATATACTCCTTTGCCTGTACCAAGTGAGCCTTGGGTCGATATGATGTGAACCCACAAGGATTTGAATCCCCTTAAACCCACGAACAAATTGAAATAAACTCAAGAACGTCAAAATCAAGTTAAGGAACAAATCTTGACCCGTTGAACTTTTGTTTCAAGAACCAAGGTTGTAGCTAGGACGCCACAAGAAAAAAACTTTGATAAGTCATTTAGTTCATTCAACAACTACAGGAGAAACTTTCTCTCAAAGAAAATTCTACTTCACTTTATTCATTTCAAAATAATACATGGAGGCTCTCTTATATAGGAGAAGGTTGGAGGAAATTCCTTATTTCTAAGCAATGTGGGACAACATGTGCTAGCTAAAACTAAACCTAACTAAACCCAATCATGGGCTGGCCAAAATTACTTAGGCCCAAATCTTTTTTCTTCTTATAATAATTAAAAGCAAAAACCCAACAAATTAAATAGTCCGACAAGTCCATAAGCATGAATATTAAAATCCAAAACATTAGGTTGTGCTTTTCTCCATAGCTTGTATCACATGAAGTGGAACAGGTTCTTCTTGTGATCCCATCTTAAACGGTGGATTTTGGTATAGTAAATTGGCATGCTCAGTCCAGACATATTGCATAAATCCTTGCATTGCGTCCATGATCTTCTTTGCTTTGATCTTGTGATTGGCCCTTTTGGGACTTGCAACAGATATCTATGACTCTGTCCACCATCTCTAAGACCACCTTAACTCCCATCATTCCCCCTCTCCTCAAAAGGAGAAAGGTCAGAAACATTGAAAGTAGCAGAAACATTATACTCACCTAGAAGATCGATTTTATAGGCATTGCCATTGATCTTCTCCAGAACATGGAAATGTCCATTGCCCTGAGAGTGCAATTTAGTTTTTTTATGGGCTGGAAAGCATTCCTTGCGCATATGCACCCAAACCCATTCTCCTGGCTCGAAGATAACATGTTTTCGTCCTTTATTTTTTTAGGAAGCAATCTTCTTATTTTTTTGCTCAATTTGAAGTGGTACCCTCTCATGAAGTGATTTCACCAATTTAGTTTTTTTTTGTCCATCCAAGCTACTCTTATCATCAACAGGTAAAGGCAACAAATCAAAGGAGTAAGTGGATTAAAGCCATAAACAATTTCAAAAGGAGAATAAGAAGTGGTAGTATGCATAGTCCAATTATATGCAAACTCTATGAATGGTAAACAATTCTCGCAATTTTTTAAGTTCTTTTGAATGATAGTACGTAATAAGGTAGATAAAGTTCTATTCACGACCTCGATTTTTCCATTTGCTTGGGGATGACAAGTAGTTAAAAACAACAACTTAGTTCCTAACTTGCCCCACAAGACATTCCAAAAATAGCTAAGGAACTTAGCATCTCTGTTAGACACAATACTCCTAAGAACACCGTGGTGTTGAATTATCTCTCGAAAGAATAAGTCGGCAATGTGGGTTGCATCATCATTTTTATGACAAGATATGAAATGTGCCATTTTAGAAAACCGATCAACAAGCACAAAAATTGAATCCTTACCTGTCTTTGACCTAGGTAAGCCTAAAAGTCCATAGAAATATCGACCCAAGGCTCACTAGGTACGGGCAAAGGAGTATATAAACCATTTGGTAAGACTATAGATTTGGCCTACCTACAAGTAATGCATCAAGCACACACTCTCTCCACATCACGTTTCATTCTTGGCCAAAATAAATGTTCATGCAATATATATAAAGTCTTCCTTACTCCAAAGTGACCCATCAAACCACCTCCCTGTGCTTCACGCATAAGCAACTCACGCATAGAACTATTAGGCTTGCAAAGTTTATTTTCTCTAAACAAGTACTTATCAAGTCTATAGAACTTACCGAATGCTGCCTTCTCACATGCTTCATACACACTGGCAAAGTCATCATCAATAGCATACAATTCTTTAACATACTTAAATCCTAATAACTTTGTATTTAAAGTAGAGACAAGGGCATACCTTCTTGATAATGCATCGGCCACAATGTTCTCCTTACCTTGTTTATATTTGATCACATACGAAAAGGTTTCAATGAATTCCATCCACCTGGCATACCTTTTATTTAACTTACCTTGTCCCTTCAAGTGTTTCATGGACTCATGATTGCTATATATGACAAATTCTTTCGACCACATGTAATTTGCTAGGTCTCTAAGACTCTCACCAATGCATAAAGCTCCTTGTCATATGCTGGGTAGTTCAAAGCTGCTCCATTTAGCTTTTCACTGAAATAAGCTATGGGCCACTTCTCCTGCAACAAAATAGCTCCAATACCTATTCCTGAAGCATCATACTCAATCTCGAAAGTTTTAGAAAAATTAGGTAATGCTAAAACAAGAGCACTACATAACCTTTCTTTAATATCAATAAATGCACGATTTTGCTCACTTCCCCAATTAAAACCCACAGATTTTTTAACAATTTCAGTGATCGGTGCGACCAGTGTACTAAAATCTTTGATAAAGCGTCGATAAAAACTAGCCAAACCATGAATACTTCTTACCTCTGTGATTGACTTGGGTGTGGGTCATTCTTTGATAGCCTTCACCTTTTCCTCATCTACCTTGATTCCTCTAGTGCTAACAACATAGTCAAGAAACACAACTTTGTCCAAACTAAAGGAACATTTCTTTCTATTGGCATATAATTTTTCTTTTATCAAAACATCAAGCACACAACACAAATGTTCCAAATGCTCATCTAAGTTCTTTCTATACACCAAGATATCATCAAAATAAACTACAACAAATCTGCCTACAAACACACGCAATGCATGATTCATTAACCTCATGAATGTACTAGGTGCATTACTAACCCAAAAAGCATTACCAACCACTCGTACAATCCATATTTAGTTTTAAAAGAAAGTTTTCCATTCATCTCCCTCTCTCATCCTAATCTGATGGTACCCATATTTCAAATCAAATTTTTTGAAAAAACATGATCCATGCAATTCATCTAACATGTCATCTAACCTAGGAATAGGATGTCTATACTTTACCGTAATGTTGTTGATAGCTCGGTAATCAACACGAATTTGCCAAATGCCATCCTTCTTAGGTACGAGCAATACTGGTACCATGCATGGACTCAAGCTCTCTCTCACGTGTCCTTTGGCCATCAACTCCTTAACTTGCCTTTGTAGTTCCTTTGTCTCCTCCGGATTACTCCTATAGGCTGGTCGATTGGGGATCGATGCTCCTGGTATAAAATCAATTTAATGCTCTATTCCTCTGATGGCTGGCAATCCACTAGGCACCTCGGTGGGGAACACGTCTTCATACTCCTGCAATAGAGAAACAACCACACTAGGGAAAGATTTGTCAAGCTCGTTAGTATTAAAACATGCCACTTTGTATAGAAGTATAAACATAGGTTGGTTTGTATAAGCACTCTTGACATCACTCGGTTTAGCATAAAAACTCATTTTTTTGTCCATCTTTTTGTAGTAATCATCCATGCTCCGATAACCTTGAGTAACGCATTATAACTTCTGATATAAATCCCTATAGTAATGACTTTGAACAAATCGCCTCCTCATGATTGCCTTCATCTCCTCCAATGTCTCAATGGACCTCTCATGGTTTCTCCTTCTGTTCATCACAAGTTGATCCCACCATATAATAGCACAATCGGTAAATTTAATGATAGCGAGTTTTACCTTTTTCTCCTCAGAGTAATTATGGCACTCAAAAATTAACTCAACCTTTTTCTCCCATTCCAAGTTTTCTTCCGGATCATTCTTCCCTTGGCACGATGGAATCTTCATCTTGATGCTTCCTAGATTTCTATCAACTCCATCTTGCCATTTGGGATCTCTTCGAAAATCTAGACCACGCCTTCTGCCTCTTAGTCTGACCCTGTCGTCTCTGTTCAAAGGACCTTGATCCTCTTTATCGTTGAATTCAACCTCTTGGTCGTCATCAGAAGCACCCTCGTCTTGCCTTCTTTGGTTTCGTTCTTCACGCCATGTAGCAATAACAGCATCTTGCCTATCCATTTGATCTCGAATTTCATTAAACACCACGCTCATGCGTTCAAATTGTTGTTATATAGCCTGCAACATGAGTGACTCTCTCCGCTCGTCTGAACCTTCAATCCTGGAAGACATTTATTTGAAACTACAGAAACAAACAAATGTTAAAAATAATTTCTCACACACTCCCTTTCGTGTTTGCACTCAAATAAGGTCACTCCACTCGTGTATGCACTTTGATGGCTTTTTCCCGATAATAAGCTCACCCCCACTCTTGCCTTTTACTGCTCTTGTTTCCCTTACAAGTTCTTTAAGAACTAATTCAACTTCAACTATGGAACAACTTGTATTGTCTCAACTAGCAATAGATCCAAGAAACAAAAGGGAATAAAAGTGACTTAGAAAATACGGAGGTTGGGGAGAGGAAAAGACAAACGAAAAATACCAACGATGATATACGAAATGATGATATATGCAAATGATGTGAACCAAATAATGAAGTACTTGAATTTTAAATGATGATATATGCAACCAATTGGAAAATAAGGTTCACTATACTCATTATTGCGATGAGCGGGAATATTATATATTAGTGTGTGCGATTCTTGGTGTGATGGGCGGTGCGATCAGCACGGGTTCATCCAGTGCCTAATTTTGCATCCTATCTTGGAATATAGCGATGGAAATCCCACAAACTAGGCCTCCTCCTCCTCATACATTGGGTTTCTCTAGGGTTTCCCCAAATCAAAAATAGGGGAGGAATGGTGCGTCAACAAATCACGCGGTGTCTCTGTATGGGACATCAGATCCGCCTAGTGACGGGGTTGCTCAGGCGGGTTTTATCGAGAATCATGAAGTTTTAGGTGTGAATCGTCTTGTTGTGGAAAGCGTTGTGCTGGACCCACCATTGCATCCTGGTTAGGCGGTAACAAACCCTCCCTCCATTAGCGTCGATGCCATTGAATCCGTTCACTCCAAGATGGACTGACTTCGAGGAGGCCATCCGAGTGTGGGAGGCACTGATCTGGGCGGTAAAGAGTCGGTGTGTGCTTCTCTAATGGATAAAGGATGCCATCTAGAGAATGACCTGGCCATTCAGACGTTGAAGTTGAATGCGGCCAAATATGGCCGTGATATGGCCTCTAAACGCATGGAATTTTTTACAAAGAAGGTGGCACGATTATAGTCTTCACTGATTACGACTGGGGGGGATTTGAAACCCTCTGCTGGAAATGTTGTTGAGCCTATTCGTCTTCCAGAGACTAGACCGCAGAGGGGTTCCCTGCCCCTTCATTCCAAGCGAGGTAGGGATGGCCCATTCCGAGCTCCTAGTGGTTATCGAGTAGGGGGTAAGAGTGGTGCTGGCCCCCGTGGGGGTGGCCCTCAAGTACCTCTTGTGCTCCCTGCACGGTTGGAGCTGGAGGCCCCAAAATCTTGGGCGTAAATCATTACAAACAACAGTAGCCATCCAGATACGCCTGAGGTGCTTAATAAAATGTCTAAACCAAAAACCTGGGCCTCGTTGCCGATGAATCGAAGCCTATCTAATACCAATGTCGAATTTGTGAAAACTAAGGACCCTATCAATCCGGATGTCGTTGAAATTGAAGGCGACTTGATAGATGACAGGTTGTGGGAATCTTGTCTTGTGGGTTATTTCTTAGATGATAGCTTTTGGTTTGGTTCATTCCACGGCAAGGACTTTGTGGGGCCAAGAGGGTTTGGTGGATGTTTATCGTACGGATAAGGGGTTTTATATTTTCAAGTTTAGCAGCATAGAAGCTATGGAGCATATCCTCGATAAGGGGCCATGGTATTTCTCAGGTAAACTTTTCATTTTGCGAAGATGGAAAAAGCGACTTAAATTGTCTAAAAAGGCTATCTCTAAGATTCCCATTTGGGTAAAATTCCATGAACTACCTCTTGAATTTTGGAATTCTCCATACTTGAGTAGAATAGCAAGTGCTGTGGGATCCCCACTTCTCCTGGATAGAGCTACTGATACAAAGTAGCGGATCTCGTATGCGCGGGTCTATATTGAAGTAGATGCGGCCAAGCCTTTGCCTCATTTAGTCTTGCTTAAGTGTGAAGGGGATACTATGGCAATTAGTGTTGAGTACCAAGGACTACCCTCGATTTGTTCCCATTATAAAGCTTTCGGTCATGATACTAGTATTTGCAAGCACAATCCTGTGGAGCATTCAAATGAATGGATTTGAGTTGGTAAAGGATCTGGTAGCCCTTCATCTTCAAGTGGAGTTGTGCTGCGCACGGAGACGGAGTCCCAACTCAGTGTGGGTGAGGTGCGTAACGCTAACATCACTGTCGTGGATTCCTTAAGTGGTGTGTATGAAGCTCAAGTGGTTGGTAATGCAGTTGATCATTTGGATGAGGAAGTCATCGAGGCCGAGGGTGTGTGGACCTCGATAGATGGTGTGTATGAAGCTCCACCCTCAATTTCTCATCAATCGGTAGGGAGTAAGAAGTCCAATAGTAAGAGGAAGAAAAATAGTCATTTGGTCCCGTAGAGATGGGTGACAGGGAGCAGGTGGCACCTGTAACCCTTACTTCAAATTCCTTCAGCGTGCTTATGCGTAAGAAAAAGAAAAAGAAACAACGGTCCCAAGCCCTTTCAGATGGCGAGTATGAAGTTTCTCCTTCTCGTCCTCAACAGAAGGCGGGGAATCAGCAGTCTAAGCCGCCTAGTGGTAAAGAAAAGAAGAGACCGTCTCTTGGTCATTGAAGTTGGTAGTTCTCTCATTGAGGGTTGTATGTGATTTTATTTGGTTAGCATTTCTCCCGTATAGCCATGCGAGGGTTTTGTGGTTTATGTTACTTAGTTTTCTTGTTTTGTTTGTTTCGTGATGTAACTTCCTGGGGTATGCCCCTTGGTTTCATGTACTTTTTTTTTGTTACAATTAATTACCCAAAAAAAACCAAGGTTCACTATATTAGCCACATAAAGTACTTGAATTTCTATTACCAAAAACAACTTCTTCTTCTATCGGTAAGGGGGAGAGCTCTCCCCAAGTCACCTGTGGCGATTCCAGATATGGTTTGCTAGATAATGAGCATAGATACTATGACGATGAAACTTAAGTTACTGGTTTTCTCTCTAGAGAGATCTCGCAAGCTGGGATGTTGATTTTTGTCTTCCCTATCTTACTGCGGTTTTGGTTTTTGGATCCTCATCATTCTACTGCATGATGGCTATCCACGGTGAACCAATGTTTGAAGATACCAAGATGGCAATTTAGAGTTTGGTAACGGACATATCTCGCTGGTCTATCTTCAAATCTGGGGCAATTCCCACTACTGGAATCAATGTTGAAGAATCCATGGAATTGATGAGGGTTAGTGTTTTGGCAGTAACTCGTTTTGAAATTTTTATCAAAGCTTGCGTTCGGTTTGGGTGTCAATGTTGTGTTTATTGAATTCATAACTTTGAATCAAGATTAAATATCTCGTGGACAGTTTTATATTTCTTCTAGTTACTTGATCTGGGTCTCTTGGGTTTGGTGAGTAAAGCACTGGTAGTTAACGACAGTTTTTGTTTCAACGTTCTTCCCAAGTTCCGGTGCTTATCATGGGTGTTTCTCATGGTTCTTAGCAGGGGTAAAATCGGCAGTATAGAACTTATTTATGGTTAAAAGCTTCGGTGCTTGTTCTTGGGTTGAAGGAGTTTGATTGCTGTTAAGGTAAGCTTGCATTTTTCTGGTCTGGATGGTGTTCTGCTAGTGATTTTCACAAAGCTCACATCTGTAAAACTGAGCTTCAGTTCTCCAATAAGTCTTTGTATGCTTCGGTTCTCCTGAGAAAGACAACATTTGGGGTCACGCGCTACACAAGCGCTAGGTCTTCTTTAAAATATTTTGCGGCTGTAAAATTGTTCATCAGGTGGCAGGTGTAGCAGGCACAGAGTGCTGGGATTTGTTAGAGAGACGTAGTTGTTTGTTGCATTGTTGAGTGGGAGGTGGGTCCCACACCCAACTGTGGGTTGTTTAGTAGCTCACTATTGCTGATTGGTTAATGGTTTTAGCTGGTTGCTTGGGCTAGGAGCGGCTTGGGTTGACTGAGCTGTGGGTCACCGAGTAGTGGGCTCCTCAAGTGTGGCAATTAATGCTCCCTATTTTTGAGGTCCGCTTCGGTATTTTCATGGCTACCATATTAACCCTCGTCCAATGCGAAGCTTTGGGGGGTGATTTACACTAATCCTGTGGCTGGAGTTTGAGATATGAGATTCTCGATTCGCGATTTGAAGATCATGTGAACAGCTACCTTGCGATGCATTGGAAAACCAGTTTTACTTCATCAATTAATTATGATTAATGATATCTCCACCCCACAAGAGGTGGACCCACGCCGAAATTGTGGCTCATTGTGTTTGACAGAGTGTATGTGTGCGAAATCGTGTACAGATTTTGTTGAATGACCATTCTAGTTTTGTTGAATCAGTGGGTTGGTGAGTTGTGATTAGGTGGGCCCACTTTGAAATATTGGCTAGTGAAATGTGGGCCCAATGGTTGTTCTGGTTAATTACTGTGTTATTATGATAAGTAAGAACAGATGTTGGCTTTGTGTACTAGTTGGTAATTTGGTGGTGGACCAATTGGTGGGTTTTACCACCTTGTTGATTATGTTGGTAAGCTATATTGTGATGATGGGCTAAAGGGCTATTTGGTGGGCCCTTTTTTGTCCCGGTGGTTGTCTATATGGGTACCTCTGAATTAAGGTCTATTTGAACGACTCTTTGGTACCTCCCGTTGGACGTTCATTTTGGTTCTTTCTTGTTCGAGCTTTCTTCTCTCCTATCCTTTCCCCTGCCTTAGGGGAGTGTGTTGCCTATTGAGGAGCTGAGGTTGCTTTGGTTTGGATGAAGATCTATCTGCACTTCTAGCTGGGTACTTATGGTGGGGGTCTTTTTGGTGATTTTTTAAGTGGGGTTTTAGCTAATGGTCTGCTTCATCTAGATTCGATGGTACAACCTCCTTTATGATGGCCTAGGTTTCTTCTTAGCAAGATTCTCTAGGGCTATTTTACCCATAACTTATTGCTGACTTGTAGGGATCTCCCTCCGCTTATATTTGGCGACCCTGTGCGCAGGGTAAGTTGGTAATTTGTTTTAGCTGAATTTGAGCTAGAGTTTTCTAGAGCTGATCTATTAGTACTTCTTTTGGTTAGCTAGGTGTCCATCTACCTCTGGATGTCTTCTCCTGCCTGAGGGTGGAAGCTTTTCAAGGAGCCAAGCTTTAGCAGGGATAACTAGTTCTACTTCCTGGATCTCTTATTTTCTCCTATTGTTGTCTAAATTTTGGAGCCAATTACCCTTTGCAGGAGCCAATCTTCAGTAGGGATTAGAAGATTCTAGTTTCTTGGCATGATTATTGGTTCTATCATCTGTTTGTATGATGGTGTTTTTCTATTTGTGCGGGTTGTGCATGGATTGGTTCGTAGGTTTTTTCCTATCCACGCCGGTTGTACGTAGGCTCCTAGTGGTACTCTTGTAATTTCTTGGGGTATGCCCCTTGTATTCATGTAATTTTTTTCTTTTCTTTTATGTTCCAATTAATTAAGTAAAAAAAACTTCTTCTTATCTCTTTTTTTTTTCTTTTTTTTAAGTAAGGTTCGGCAAACCCTAGCACACCACTGCAGAAACCCTAGAATGCTATTGCCGCCACTTTTTTTGGATATTTTTTCAGCTAAAACCCTGCAGAAACCCTAAAATATGTTACCAACTCAAACCCTAGCCACCCTCCTTATGCAACACAAGATTTCAACAAAAGATATTGATTGATTGATTGATTGATCTCAAAAGATATTGTTTAATTGATCTCAAAAGATATTGATTTCAACACACGATATGAATTTCAGAATCATAACAAAATGTGGCCTCCAACAAAATATTGATTGATCCTTTTTTTTAAAACAAGGGGATAAAAACAAATGGACTCAAGAAAAGATTAAAAATAAAGAATTAACAAGAATCAAGAACGACGCTAAAAAAGAAAGAACAAAAATTCAAGAGAGAATAGTGATTAAGAAAAACCAAGAATTAAGAAAGAGAAGAACGATACATAGAAAATGCCTCGACAAAAACTCAAAATAAGGAGCGTAAAAGGGTAGATAAACCTGATTTGAAGCCTGAACTCTGATACCAAATGATGTGAACCCGCAAGGATTTGAATCCCCTTGAACCCACAAACAAACTAAAATAAATCTAAGAACGTTAAAATCAAGTCAAGGAACAAATCTGGACCCGTTGAACTCTTATTTCAAGAACCAAGATTGTAGCTAAGATTCCACAAGGAAGAAACCTTGATAAGTCCTTTAATTCATTCAAGAACTATAACAGAAATTTTCTCTCAAATAAAATTGTACTTCACTTTATTCATCTAAAAATAATACATGATGGCTCCTTTATATAGGAAAAGGTTGGAGGAAATTTCTTATTTCTAAGCAATGTAGAACAACATGTGCTAGCCAAAACTAAACCTAACTAAACTCAATCAATGGCTGGCCAAAATTACTCAGGCCCAAATTCTTATTCTTCCTATAATAATTAAAAGAAAAAATCCAATAAATTAAACAGTCCAACAAGTCCGTAAGCATGAATATTAAAATCCAAAACATTAGGTTGTGCTTTTCTCCGTAGCTTGTTTCACATGAAGTGGAACAGGTTCTTCTTCTTGTGATCCCATCTTAAATGGTGGATTCTTGTATAGTAAATTGGCATGCTCGGTCCAGATAGATTGCACAAATCCTTGTATTACGTCATTCATCTTCTTTGCTCTTGATCTTGTGATTGGCCCTTCTGGGACTTGCAACGGATCTCTGAAACTCTGTTCACCATCTCTAAGACCACCTTGATTCCCATCACGATATTTCTCTGAAATTCAATTTTTATGGTTGTTGATTGGTTTTCTAAAGTGGCACATTTCATATCTTGTCATAAAACTGATGATGCAACCCACATTGCTAACTTATTCTTTCGAGAGATAGTTCGACTCCACGGTGTTCCTAGGAGTATTGTGTCTGACCGAGATGCTAAGTTCCTAAGCTATTTTTTTAGTAATTAATTGTAACATAAAAAAAGAAAAATATTATATGATTACAAGGGGTAAACCTCAGGAAATTACAAAAGTACCACTAGGAGCCTAGAGTCCTACACATTTTCAACGAATAAAACCAAACCCCCGCTCTAAGCGGGGGAAATCTAACGACAAAGCATATACCAAGCACAACCCGCGTAGGTAGGAAAAAAAACCTACATACAAGTCCGCGCACAAACCGCATGGATAGGAAAGCACCATCATACAAATAGAGGATACAACCAATAAACATGTCAAAGAATTAAGAAACTCCTAATTCCTACTAAAGATTGGCTCCCGCAAAGGGTAAAAGACTCCAAAATTTAGATAATAACAAGAGAAAAAAAGAGATCCAACAAGAAGAGCTGATCATCCAAACCCAAAAAATACGTAAAATCAGCTGAAGCTTGGCTCCTCGAGAGGCTCCAACCCTCGGACAACAAGGATCTGACTAAAGTGAAGAGCAAATCCCAAAACCGAAGCAAGGTAAACTCAAACTCTCAATGATAGTCACACTCCACAACTATGGAAGGAAGGATAGAGTCCAGATCACCCCGCTAAAGTGAAAAAATAAGTCCATACCAAAGTGAGGTCCTTAAATAAAAAAGGACAACCTAAGGGGAACCAGTAGCCGTCTAAGAGTAAAGTGCCAGAGGTAGATGGGCCCCTAGCCAGCCACAAGGAAGCAACAAACGGATCAGCTCTAGAAACTCCAACTCAATTCTGCCAACGCAAAGACTAACATCCCCTGCGCACAGGGACGCTTAACAGAAGCGGTGGGACGCCCCAACAAGTTAGCAAAGCAAACAACAGAATATCATTGGAGAATCCAATAAAGAGAAACCCTAGGCCATCCCAAAGGAAACTCTACCATTAGATCCTGTCGAAGCAGACCAACAGCTACATCCTTACTCCAAAAACCACCAAAGATTCACACCAAAATAGGAAAGTCCCAACACTAATAAACAAAGTTCTGACTCCGCCTGAGGCTGTGAAGCACAAAGTAGTCCCATTGACAGAGAACACACTAGCAAACTAAACCAACTAACGTAGATTTAATTTTAAAAGCCAATGCGCCCCATAGGTCCTACTTAACTCATAAAACAACATGTATAGTCACAACTTTAGTGGGACGAACCCACATTGCATCACATCCCAACAGTACACGTGCCAAGTGAACCACGGGATTGGAGAAGTGGAGCCATCCCACTAAATTGTATCACCCATACAAAAACTACTAGCCGATCCTAAAAGCTTTTAATCACAGCTGAGAAATTAATCAACAAAACTCACAGCGTTCCCAGCTTTCCAAACTGTGGGACCCACCCCTATTGAAAAGCCACTCTTGGGCAGCACATGGGATTCCCACTTTATGATGCGGGTCCCACCACCAATACCGCATCTAAATAATCTGTGGCCCACTGTACCATAGCTGCTGCTAACAATTTTACCACAAACCACTATTTTAACAACCAGGATGCTTTTGCCAAAGCAAAGGCACCAGTCTGTATGCTGCCCACAATTTTACACAAAATCACCCACTGTTTTGGCCATCATCACATCTGGAGCAGTGCGAAGCTATAGGAGGAGCTTCCAATAGTATAAAACACTGTCCACTATGACCCATCCATCAGCCTAAAGCAATTGTCTCCTTCCAAGAAAAGCGCGTACCAAAACTTCATCTTCAACCTTAGGTGTAAACCAGCGATGAGCTAGTCCAAACCCCACTCTAGAAAAATAGCTTCAAAATCGCGGGCTCGTGGCCGTAATCCTCTTGAGCAACAGAGTAACTACCGAATGAAACAAACTCTACTCCAAACTCGACAAGCTGACAATGTCGACCTAGAGAGTTTGCTAAACCCAGATACACTCGTCAATGGCTGAGCAAGCACAACAAGTCCCGAAGGGGGTCTCCTCCCATTAACCTAGGCAAATCAAGATTTATCGATTTTAAACCAAAAGACCCGTCAATCCTAGCTTCTCCTATATCGAATGGGGAAGACGGTAACTAGAGAAAGAAACCACTGGTTTTGCCTTTATTACCGCCCAAGTCACGCAAAAAAAAAACTAGGATACTCTTTGGTCAAACAAAAGGAGTCCATGGATATAACTTCAAACACAAAATATCACCCTCTGATAAAGGATGATCGAAGGAGGTACCAGACCAGAGAGGCCGTTCATGGTATACATTTGAAGCAAACAAAAGCTCCGTAGAAACCAAATACGACAATGGACACAGCCTGTTATCGAGTAGCCATCGAACAAGAAACCTCTATGAGGAAGATATAACTAGCTTAATGTCTTAATAAACAAAAGAACTAGAAGAAACTAACCACAATTTGGAGAGGTAGAAATCTTCAAGACACAGAACACCATAAACAAGCACCAACGCCAAAGCCCCATAGTACTCCCAGATGCACCCCACCATTGCCATGGGTGTGATCCAAAGGCAGTCCAGCAGATCTTCTTAGCCAAAACATCACCATCGTAGCCTTGGGGACAGCTCTCTGGAGAGAGAAGCTCTTCCCTATTAGGTGTTGCTGCGGTTTGTCAACAAAGAAGCCCAGGTCCTTAGCTATTTTTGGAAGGTCTTGTGGGGCAAGTTGGGAACGAAGTTATTGTTTTCAACTACTTGTCATCCCCAAACAGATGGATAAACCGAGGTAGTGAATAGAACTTTATGTACGTTATAACGTATTGTCATTTAAAAGAACCTAAAAAACTAGGAGGATTCATTAACAATCAGAGTTTGCATATAATCAGACTATGCATACTACCACTTCTTATTCTCCTTTTGAAATTATTTATGGCCTTAATCCACTTACTTTTTTGGATTTGTTGCCTTGACCTGTTGATGATAGAAGTAGCTTAGATGGATAAAAAAAAAGCTGAATTAGTGAAATCACTTCATGAGAGGGTACGACTTCAAATTGAGAAGATTACTTCCCAAGCAAATAAAGTGATGGGAATCATAGTGGTCTTAGAGATGGTGGACAGAGTCTTCGAGATCCATTGCAAGTCCCAGAAGGGTCAATCACAAGATCAAGAGAAAAGAAGATCAGGGACGCAATGCAATGATTGGTGTAATCTGTTTGGACTGAGCATGCCAATTTATTATACAAGAATCCACCGTTTAAGATGTGATCACAAGAAGAAGAACCTGCTCTACTTCATGTGATACAAGTTACAGAGAAAAGCACAACCTAATGTTTTGGATTTTAATATTCATGCTTTATGGGTTTGTTGGACTATTTAATATATTAGGTTTTGTTTCTAATTATTATAAGAAGAATAAGGGTTTGGGCCTAAGTAATTTTGGCCAGCCTATAATTAGGTTTAGTTAAGTTTAGTTTTGGCTAGCACATGTTGTCCCACATTACTTAGAAACAAGGAATTTCTTCCAACCTTCTCCTATATAAAGGAGCCTCTATGTATTATTTTGACATGAATAAAGTGAAGTACAATTTTCTTTGAGAGAAACTTTCTCTTGTAGTTCTTGAGTGAACTAAAGGACTTATAAAGTTTTTTCTTTGTGGCGTCCTAGCTACAATCTTGGTTCTTGAAACAAGAGTTCAACGGGTCAAAATTTGTTTCTTGACTTGATTTAGACATTCTTGGATTTATTTCAATTTGGTCGTGGGTTCAAGGGGATTCAAATCCTTGCGGGTTGACATCATTTGGTATCAGAGCTCAGGCTTCAAATCAGGTTTATTTATCCTTTTACGTTCTTTATTTTGGGTTTTTGTTGAGGCGTTTTCTAGGTATCGTTCTTGTCTTTCTTAATTCTTAGTTATTCTTGATCCTTGTTCTCTCTTGAATTTTTGTTCCTTCTTGTTTGGCGTCGTTCTTGATTCTTGTCAATTCCTTATTTTTTATTCCCTTGAATTTATTTCAATCTGCTGTTGAGCCTTTTTTTTTTATTCCCTTGTTTTTTTTAAAAAAAAAAGGATCAATCAATATTTTGTTAGAGGCCACACTTTGTTATGATTCAGAAATTCATATCTTGTGTTGAAATCAATATCTTTTGAGATCAAACAATCAATCAATCAATCAATATCTTTTGAGATCAATTAATATCTTTTGTTGAAATCTTGTGTTGAAGTCTTGTGTTGCATAAGGAGGGCGGCTAGGGTTTGAGTTGGCAACATATTCTAGGGTTTCTACAGGGTTCTAGCAGAAAAAAAAAAAAGAAGTTGCGGCAGCAGCATTCTAGGGTTTTGGCAGTGGTGCACTGGGGTTTGCTAAACCTTATTTTTAAAAAAAAGAAAAAAAAAGAGAGAAGAAGAAGTTATTTTTGGCAATAGATATTCAAGTACTTTTTTTGGGTAATTAATTGTAACATAAAAGAAAAAGAAAACAATTACATGATTACAAGGGGCATACCTCAGGAAATTACATGAGTACCACTAGGTGCCTACGTCCTACACATGCTCAAACAAATAAAAACCAAACCACCGCTCTAAGCGGGGGAAAACAACGACAAAGCATATTCCACGCACAACCGCATGGATAGGAAGAAAACCTACGTACACGTCCGCGCACAACCCGCACGGATAGGAAAGCAGCAGCATACAAATAGAGGATATAACCAATAATCATGCCAAAAAACTAAAAAATTCCTAATCCCTACTGATGATTGGCTCCCGCAAAGGGTAATAGGCTCCAAAATTTAGTTAGGAACAAAAGAAAATAAGTGATCCAGCTGGTAGAACTGGTCGTCCAAACCCAAAAAGTACTTAAAACCAACTGAAGTTTGGCTCCTCGAAAGGCTCCAACCCTTGGACACCAAGGATCTGACTACGGTGAAGAGCAAATTCCAAACCCCAAGCAAGGTAAACTCAAACTCACAGTGATAGTCACACTCCACAACTAGGGAGGGAAGGATAGAGTTTAGATCACCCCGCTGAAGTGAAGAAATAAGTCCATACCAAAGTGAGTTCCTTAAATCAAAGTGGACAACCTAAGGGGAACCAGTAGGGGTCTAAGAGTAAGGTGCCAGATGTAGATGGGCCCCTAGCTAACCAAGAGGAAGCAACAGACAACTCAGCTCTAGAAACTCCAACTCAAATTTTTCCAATGCAAAGACCAGCATCCCCTGCGCACAGGGTCGCTAAACAAAAGCAGTGGGAGGACCTGACAAGTCAGCGAAGCAATAGGCAGAATATCCCTGGAGAATCCAGTAAAGAGAAACTCTAGGCCATCCCAAAGGAAACTCTACCATCGGATCCAGACGAAGCAGACCAATAGTTACATCCCTACTCTAAGAACCACCAAAGATCCACACCAAAAGTAGACAAATCCCAACATAAAAATTCAATATTCCCGACATTTACGCAACATACTTGCAAATAGTCTACTGCAAGGCCGTTTGTAAACTCCAACCAATGCCACGGTATTAAAAAAACCACCAATGGTTTTTCGAAATCCACCACATGCTTTAGGAACCCGTGTATACTATTCACTGCCTCCATTGTCATCCATAATTTAATCACAATTAATCATAATAACCAAGGCCAAATGATCAAACTGTGAATATGCTAAATGGACCCACAATTCACTACCGATTAAAGCACCAGCTGGAAACCACATGTATAGCTTATATTTAAGCCATTAAGTTCAGCCGCAGCCAACTCAGACAAAATTGTCGCGGGTCCCACACGATAAGCTCACCCACAGCTTGTCTAAACCAGCCCACCGTTTCCCAAAATCCACCCAATTTGTTAAGCATTTACTCATAAAGCCTGTGGTACTAACACAGGCAGGACCCACGATTTCACAAAATTGTGTCTTCTTATGCATTTAAACCATAGCACAGACCGGCCCCACTTCTGGATTACACTACACCCATCCTTGGCATAGCTCACAGCAGTGAGAAGGATGACTTGTACACAATGGACCCAAACCACACTCACCGAGGCACGTGAAGGCATCTCGTCTTCCTCCTAAAATCATTTAGATGTTGGAGCATGAAACGTAACCATGGCAGATATCAAAAACTCTGTCGCTCCTTGAACAAAGCCCAAACTAAGAGTGATTTCACCGTCCATAACTAGAGCTCAGGTCGTAATGCTTGAGAACATGGTCCCTAGTTAAAAAAACGTAGCAGTTCAACCAAAAACCAGATTCATCAACCAAAACTAGATCCAAACGGTTCTAACTTACTGTATTCATGAGAAAAGCTACTGAAAGACCAGAGCAATCCATGGAAATGTTACATTGACCTCAAAAGATCACACAAATATATTCGAACCAGATTTGTAGATGAAATCCGAACAGGTTTCATATTCACATGGCCACATGCTATTATCATGCTCAGGCGCACCAAAGACGCTGAAACTACAGAGCAACCAGCATAGTTCTCTGAGCAAATCTCAACCAACCCAGAAATTTACGACTGTCCCATATGCATGGATATCAACATCGAAGATAACCAAAGTGGAAATAACTTATGATATAACAACGAATCATAAATTTCTACTCACAGAAACTCAACACATGCGATTCCACCATCACACGTCCCTTTTGCTAGAGCAGGTCCTTCATAGAAATCTAGAATGCTAAAAACACGAAGGAGAGCCATGGCCGACTAGAACGGCGACTAATTCATTCACCGAAGCCAAAAAACCACTGGAAGAATACCTCCTGCATAATGCTTTCCAAGGTCGTTAATGCCTCGACTTCACTCGAAACTCCAACATCCATAACTATGAAACTTCATTAGGGGATAAGGGGAGAGCTCTCCTAGATAGAGAAGCTCTCCCCCCACCTGAATGCCGTTTGCTTAATATTCAAGTACTTTATATAGTTAATATAGTGAATCTTGTTTTCAAATTGGTTACGTATATCATCATTTGAAATTCAAGTACTTCATCATTTTGTATATCATCTGTGGTTCACATTATTTGCGTATGTCATCATTTCGTATATCATCGTTGGTATTTTTTGTTTGTCTTTTCCTCTCCCTAACGTCCGTATATTCCGTGTCACTTTTATTCCCGTTTGTTTCTTGGATCTATTGTTAGTTGGGATAATACAAGTTGTTCATTGGTTGAAATTCAATTAGTTCTTAAAGAACTTATAAGGGAAACAAGAGCGGTTAATTACCAAAAAAAAAAGAAACAAGATCGGTAAAAGGAAAGAGTGGGTGAGCTTATTATCGGGAAAAAACCAAAATAGTGCATACACGACTGGAGTGAGCTTGTTTGAGTGCAAACACGAAAGGGAGTGTGTGAGAAATTATTTCTATCATTTGTTTGTTTCTTTAGTTTCAAATAGATGTCTTCTAGGGCTGAAGGTTCAAACAAGCGAAGAGAGCCACTCATGTTACAGGCTATACAGCAACAATTTAAACGCATGGACGTGGTGTGTAATGAAATCCGGGATCGAATGGATAAGCAAGACGCTGTTATTTCTAAATGGCGTGAAGAACGAAACCAAAGAAGGCAAGACGACCGTGCTTCTGATGGCGACCAGGTGGTTGAATTCAACGATGAAGAGGATAAAGATCCTTTGAACAGAGATGGAAGGATCGTACCAATAGGCAGAAGGCGTGGTCTAGAATTTCGAAGAGATCCCAGATGGCGAGATAGATTTGACAGAAATCTAGGAAGCATCAAGATGATGATTCCATCGTTCTAAGGGAAGAATGATCTGGAAGCATACTTATAATGGGAAAAGAAGGTTGACTTAATTTTTGAGCACCATAATTACTCTAAGGAGAAAAAGGTAAAACTCGCCATCATTGAATTTACCAATTATGCTATTATATGGTGGGATCAACTTGTGATGAACAGAAGGAGAAACCATGAGAGGCCTATTGAGACATGGGTGGAGATGAAGGCAATCACGAAGAGGCGATTTGTTCAAAGTCACTACTATAGGGATTTATATCAAAAGTTACAATGCCTTAATCAAGGTTATTGGAGCGTGGATGATTACTACAAAGAAATGGAAATAGCCATGATTCGGGCTGGCATCGAAAAAGATAGAGAAGCTACTATGGCAAGGTTTTTGAATGGGTTGACCGGGATATTGCCAACATAGTAGAATTACAACACTATGTAGAGTTGGAGGGCATGGTACATATGGAAATAAAGGTGGAACGACAACTTAAAAGGAAAGGGGCTCATTCACTTCAATATCTGGGCTCATCTACATCTTGGAGATCTGATTGGAAGAAAGACAACGGGGCTGTTGTCAAGTTCAAAACCGAACCATCCAAGAAGAGAGATGAAGTTTCCAGCTCGACCAAAGGTAAAAACCAAACCTCAAACTCGTAATCGTGACATTAAATGTTTCCATTGTTTGGGCGTAGGTCACATAGCTTCACAATGTCCAAATAAGATGACCATGATTACACGTGTTAGTGGAGAGGTAAAACTTGAAAGTGAGAGTGAGGATGAATAAATGCCACAACCTGAGGCCGCTTGCGATGATGATGTGGAGTATCCAGTAGAGGGTGAGTCATTTGTGGCTAGGCGTGCTTTAAGTGCCCAAGTCAAAGAGGATGACATGGAACAACCAAGGGAGAACATTTTTCATACTAGATGCCACATCAATAACAAGGTTTGTAGTATGATCATTGATGGGGAAAGTTGTACTATTGTGGCTAGCACTACTTTAGTTGAAAAGTTAAATTTACCTCTCTTGAAACATCCTAGGCCATATAAGCTGCCGTGGTTAAATGAATGTGGGGAGATCAAGGTTAACAAGCAAGTGTTAATTTCCTTCTCAATTGGGAAGTACAAGGATGAAGTACTTTGTGATGTTGTTCCCATGCATGCGAGTCACATACTATTAGGCCGGCCATGGCAATTCGACAGGAAGGTTACTCATGACGGGTTCAAGAATCGACATTGGTATGCGAAGTTCGAGAAGTGTGAGTTTTGATTGTCTGAGGTAAGGTTTCTTGGATGCGAAATAAGGTGCGATGATGTGTGAGATTCCAAACCCGTAGCCTAGGGTTTCTTTCTTCTTCTCTGTTACATGGTGAGCACCCCAGTGAGGGTTCCGGCCCACCTAGGGTTTCTTCTATGGTGGATCGATGACAAGATAATGAGTTAGTGGAGGGTTTCACCCCGTCGTCTCCTACGGGACCACGATCACCGTCCAAGCTAAGCAACATTTTTCATGAAGCTAACAAAGTGCACATTGTCCTCTCCTCTCTTGACGAATTGGTGGATAAGGAAGAGATAGCTAACATGCGAGTAGGTGTCAAACCCCTACAGTCAGATTTGATTCCAGCGTTGGAAGCTCAGCTCTTGCGGCTAAAGGAGGTGAGTCCTGGTAAAGTCCCAACTTCGTCTCCCCAAGGTAACCAGGCGGATGTGGATACGAAAACTGAAATTGTTGAGCATGCTGCTTCCCTTGACTTGCTAAAATTCAATATGGCCCTCTATGATAAAGCTATGGCAGAGAGGCAAATCGAACGGCTTTCTGAGGTACGTCCACATAAAGCGGGTAAAGCTCCTGCAGTTCCCTCTACGGTTGAAGAGGTCCATAAAGAGGTCGGATGGATCAATGATGAAAATGGTAACCCTATTCGGGACCCCTCTTTTCAGCCTAGAGCTTGGGGCCAAGGGGGGCGCGGGCCATTCAGGTTTGGGGGAAGATCGTCTCAGATAAAGTACTTTGCTACTCGGTCTTAGGCTAAGGTGGCATCGTCTAGCCCTCCTGGAGATGAAGGCATTGTTGACGGGTCAAAGTCTGCACCTAATGTGTTTGATAGTTTGCCCAAGACAAAATCCTGGGCTTCGTTGTTAACAAATTGCAGCACCTCAGGTACGCATCTTGAATTTGTTGAGCCTTCCAACCCGGACCTCCCTGATGTTATTGAAATTGATAAAAATCTTGTGGATGAAAAAGCATGGGAAGATTGTCTTGTTGATTATTTTTTGGATACTCCATTGGCTTTCGGTTTGGTACAAGCCACTGCGAGAACTCTATGGGAACATGATGGATTAACTGACATGTTTGGGAATGATATGGGATTCTTCATATTCAAGTTTAAGAGTGTTGAGGCTATGGAGTCTATTATGGATAGAGGTCCTTGGCATTTTTTAGGTAAACTCCTACTCCTACAATGCTGGAAAAAGAGATTTAAGTTCACTAAGGAAGCTATCCCCAAGATCCCGGTCTGGGTCAAGCTGCATGATCTTCCGCTTGAATTTTGGAATTCGGAATGCTTGAGTAGAATTACTAGTGTTATTGGAACCCCTCTTTACTTGGACAGAGCTACTGAAACCAAGCAACCGATTTCATATGCTAGAGTCTGTATTGAGGTTGATGCGTCCAAACCTCTGCGCCATTCAGTCACTGTGAAGTGTGATGGGGACACAGTCGTAGTTGGTGTTGAGTACCAAGGACTTCCTGCTATCTGTTCTCAGTGTCAAGCTTTTGGGTATGAAACTAAAAAATGCAAATTCCACAAACCAGCTGCAGACCCGCAGGAATGGACTCGAGTTGGTAAAGTTAAAGAGATTGAATCTGAGGTTCGGATTGTTGATCTCCTAGCTTTCCCTTCTTCTTCTAATTTGGTTCCATGTGAGGTTGTTCCGGGGAAGGACAATCCGATATATCCTGATGATGCAGCTACGGTTGCTAGGAAGAACATTCCAGAGAAAGCTGATGTTGTGGCTACCAAATCCTACCCCTAGTGCTACACTTGGTAGCCCGATTGCAAAAGTGGCAGAGGTAATGGCTTATGTACGATCTCCACTTATTAGAAGCCAGTCAGCTAAAGGGATGGAACCGATCTTGCTAGAAGGTAAAGGGACGGAGCAGGACCCTCTCATTCCAGGCGATGAAGCTGACCGAGAGTAATCTACCTCTTCTCATTCGGTAAAGAAGCTGAGTAGCAGTAAAAAGAGGAAAAAAAGGTTACTTTCCTAACTTTCCTATGTCAAATATT
>JAOTRH010112897.1:40000-47222 GCA_034768845.1 Heliamphora exappendiculata
GACAAGAACGATACCTAGAAAATGCCTCGACAAAAACCCAAAACAAAGAACGTAAAAGGATAGATAAACCTTATTTGAAGCCTGAGCTCTGATACCAAATGATGTGAACCCGCAAGGATTCGAATTCCCTTAAACCCACGAACAATTTGAACTAAACCCAAGAACGTCAAAATCAAGTTAAGGAACAAATATTAACCAGTTGAACTCTTATTTCAAGAACCAAGATTGTAGTTAGGACGCCACAAGGAAGAAACCTTGATAAGTCCTTTACTTCACTTAAGAACTACAAGAGAAACTTTCTCTCAAAGAAAATTATATTTCACTTTATTGATATCAAAATAATACATGGAGGCTCCTTTATATATGAGAAGGTTGGAAGCAATTCCTTATTTTTAATCAATGTGGGATAACATGTGCTAGGATCATGTGCTACGATTGCACCAATCCTTGCTAGCCAAAACTGAACCTAACTAAATCCAATCATGGGTTAGCCGAAATTACTTAGGCCCAAACCCTTATTCTTCTTGTAATAATTAAAAGCAAAATCCAACAAATTAAATAGTCCAACAAGCCCATAAGCATGAATATTAAGATCCAAAACATTAGGTTGTGCTTCTCTCCGTAGCTTGTATCGCATGAAGTGGAGCAGGTTCTTTTTCTTGTGATCCCATCTTAAACGGTGGATTCTTGTATAATAAATTGGCATGCTCGGTCTAGACAGATTGCACCAATTCTTGCATTGCGTCCTTGATCTTCTTTGCTCTTGATCTTTTGATTGGCCCTTCTGGGATTTGCAACGATTCTTTGAGACTCTGACCACCATCTCTAAGACCACCTTAATTCCCATCACTTCTGGCTTAGATAGATCTGCCTGGCTGCTTCTCGGTGGTTTCAATGCTGTTAGGTATTCGTCTGAAATGCTGGGTGGTTGCTCTAAATGGCCGGGGCACATAGATGACTTCAATAATTGTCTTTTTACAGCTGAGTTAGATGACCTTAGGTATAGTGACCTTCAGTTCTCCTGGTCTAATAATCAAAAGGGTGTTGACTCTATCAAAGCTAAGATTAACCGTGCCCTGGTGAATGATAGTTGGGGTATCCTTTTCCTCCAATCCAGTGCTTTCTTTTATCCCACTGGCATTCGGATCATTCCTGTATTGATATTTTGCTCAATCTTGACAAGCCCAAAGTGTCTATACCTTTTAAATATTTTGAATTTTGGTCCAAAAGCTCTAAATTTCTCCCTTTGGTTCGAGAGGTTTGGAAAGAGCAAATTGATGGCTCTGAGATGTATGTTGTTTGCAAGAAGCTTAAGTTGCTTAAGGAGAAGTTGAAGTAGTTGAACAAAGAGTCTTATAGTGACTTGTCGGTTAGGGTTCAAAGCCAAAGACTTATCCTTGAAAACCTCCAACGGTAGTTGGATAGAGATCCTCAGGATAGGTTACTCTTCGATCAGGAGAGGGAAGCATATAGGTCCTTTGTTGATCTTAGTCTTGCTGAGGAGAGTTTCTTCAAGAAAAAGTCGCGTATCCAATGGCTTAACTTGGGTGACCAGAATTCTAAGTTCTTCTTCAAATCCATCAACTCCCAACGGAATAGATCCCGAATTTTGGTGGTTACTAGAGAGGATGGCTCTCTCTGTTCTGATAGGGCCAGTATCTCTGAGTATATCGTTGAATATTACTAGGCCCTTTTAGGTACCGAGTCTACTCAGGTGAGGGTGGTTGAAAGCGAGATGAGGGGTGTTATTAAGAACAATCTATCTCCTCATAGTGTTGCCCGTATGGACTCTGAGGTTACTGATGAGGAGATTAATCAAGTTACGTGGTCCCTTAAGTCCAATAAAGCTCCCGGTCTTGATGGGTTCTCAGCTGGCTTCTTGAAAGATGCCTGAGAGGTTGTTGGAGCGGATGTTACTAAGGCCATTCGGCGTTTTTTTTAGTCGAGTCGCATGCTTAAGGAAGCTAAAATGACTCTTATTGCTTTGATCCCTAAGGTTCCCAATCCTTCCTTCGTGACAGAATATAGGTCTATCTCGTGTTGCAATACCATTTACAAGTGCATATCTAAGATTATTGCAAATAGGATTAAGGATCATTTGCATGAGGTTATCTCCCCTTCTCAATCTGCTTTTGTCAAAGGTAGGCGCATAGCGGACAACATTTTCTTGTGCCAAGAGCTTTTACGCGACTACCACAAGAAAAGTAAGGGTTCTAGGTGTGCTCTTAAGATTGATATCATGAAGGCCTATGGCAATGTCAGCTGGGACTTTATGATTGCCACCTTACGTTGTATGGGTTTCCCTTAAAGGATGATTCTTTGGATCAGGGAGTGTATGACTTCTCCTAGCTATTCTGTTAGCATTAATAGGGAATTGAATGGCTTTTTTCGTGGCAAAAAGGGTCTCAGGCAATGGGATCCTCTTTCCCCTTATCTTTTTGTTATGGCCATGGAAGTTTTGTCCGGTTTGTTTACTAGATATAAGGAGGATATGCCCTTCCATTACCATTGGAGATGTGGCAAGGACAAAATTATCCACCTTTGTTTTGCCGATGACCTTGTGGTCTTCTCTCTGGCTGATGTCCAGTCAGTTAGTGTTGTTAGGAAAGTCCTGGGCTCTTTTAAGAGTATATCGGGTCTGTCCCCTAGTTTGGCTAAAAGAGATATATATTTTTCTAGGGTTTCAGATACTTTAAAACGTGATATTTTGGGCACTATTCATTTTAGAGAGGGTCCTCTTCCGGTGCGCTATCTTGGTGTCCCTCTAATAACCACTAAACTCTCCTACAAAGAGTGCCGCCCTCTCATTGATAGGATTGCTAAGGGTATTCAAGTTTGGACTAGTAAGTACCTCTCTTATGCGGGTTGTTTACAGTTGCTTGGCTCTATCTTTTCTCTATGCAAGTTTACTGGGCTTCTTTGTTTATCCTCCCTAAGAAAGTCCTCCGGGAAGTTGAAAGCCTGATGCGGGCTTTTTTGTGGAGTGGTCCTTAGGTGAAATCTTCCGGGGCCAAGGTTGCCTGGGATGAAGTTTGTGCCTCCAAGAGGGAAGGAGGCCTGGGGTTTAAATCTCTTATCACCTAGAATAAGGCCGCGGTTGCCAAGCATATCTAGTTTATTCTCACAGGGGCTCCATCTCCCTGTGGTGCCTGTGGATTAAGTCTAATATTCTTAGGGGTGAATCCTTCTAGTTGGCAAAAATGCCCTAATCGGTCTCTTGGTGTTGGCGCAAGTTACTTCAGCTTTGCCCCCTCATTAAGGGGTTTGTGCGGTACAAAATTGGGAATGGGGAAGGCACCTTCTTGTGGTTGGATCCCTGGCACCCGTAGGGTTCTATTTTTGAGGAGAGGGGCCCGATAATTATTTATGATTCGGGTTTTGACCGTCTGGCTAAAGTGAAAACCATTGTTGATGGTAATGCTTTGAAATGGCCTTTGGCTGTTTCCATAGATCTGATTGAGTTGGCCCGTGAGGTTGAGTTTGCCCCCGATGCAACCAAAAAGGATAGTATTCGTTGGCTTCTTTCTGGTGGTAAATTCACCATGGGGTCTTTGTATGAGGAGATCCGTGTTCACCAGCCTAAGCCTATCTGGTGTAACCTAGTGTGGTTTAAGCATCATATCCCTAGAGTTAGTTTTATTCTCTAGCTTGCAGTTAGGGGTCGCCTTAATACCAGCGATAGACTTAGAATGTTTGGTTTAACTTGCAATTTTTAGTGTAGCCTTTGCTCGGGAAATTTGGAAATTCATGATCACCTCTTCTTTAACAGCCCCTTTTCCTCTAAAGTGTGGGAAGGAATCCTTGCGAAGTATGGGTTAATTAGGTCTTACTCTTCTTGGGATGGCTGGTGGAATTGGTTTTCCTCGAGTGTTAATGGTCAGTCTCTAATTTCCATGATTAGGAAGATGGCTTTGTCTGCGTCGGTTTACTATATTTGGAGAGAGCAAAACATGCGTAAATTTTGCGAGTCCAAGCATGATTATAAGTTTGTGGTCAAGGAGATTTGCGAGCTTATTAGAGGTCGGGTTTCTTCTAGACGTAATATCCCTATATCAGCTCCTAATCTGGCTATCCATGGGGAATGGAGTCTTTTGAATTCTATCTTTCATCCCTATGACTAATTCCTTCTTTTGTTTCAGTGCCAGATGCTTGAAGTGCGAAGGGCGCTATCCATTATTGCCTGTGGTAGTATTGTCCTTTACTTTATACTCTTATTGGTTGCTTTTGTGCAGATCTCTGTGGAGATTCTAAGGAGCTGTGAGCCTTGGGATATTTTTTTTAGAGCGTTGAGTGATACACCTATATTTGAGCGAGTGTTGAGATGTTTTCTAACTTAATTGAACTGTTCTGTTCCTTGTGCAGAGTTATTTCCCGTGGAGCTTTAGTGAGATTTGGTTCTTTTTTCCTTTAGAGTTTGAGCTATACATCTTCTGGTTGTTTTGTGAGATTAGCCCTCTTTTCCTTGGAGTGCTGAGTTCTTCTGTTAGTTTGCTCGATGTCCATCCTGTTCTGGGTGCGTGTGTTCATTTTTTTCTTTTTCTAAGTTGTTTATCCTGGTTGATGTGTTCAGGTCCCTATGGTTGCCAGCTCCCAAAAGAAAGAAGGCTCGGCTGCTTCAGGATTGATCTCTCTGTGGAGGTTGCAACCTTGTTGTGCTGCGGGGCTTTCCCCTAAAGGAAGAAGCCAATTGGGAGGATGTCCTTTGCCTATTTAGATGTCCTTTGTTGTGCTGAGTTCTTTTGTTTTTTTTTTGGTTGTTTTTGTTAGATTCCTCTCATGTTATCTACATTTTCTCTATGTAGTTTGTTTGATGTATAGCCTTCCCCTACGGCTTTTGTAGGGGTTTAGGGTGAGTGTATACATTCAGGTGTGTGTGTTTGGGTTCCTATTTTTGCGTTGGAATCAGTTTGGGTTCGCGATCTTTTCTTGGCAGGTCCCTGCATTGGTCCTTTTCAGGTGGCGGCACAGGTTTGTTTCGGCTATTGGATTGTGTTTTCTGGTTTTTGGTGGTTAGTTGGATAGCTTCAGTTTGGTCTGGTGTTTTTTGCTGGACCTTTTGCTGCGGTAGGTTGTTGAAGGCTGGATTTTTTTGTTTCGGCCTTTCATCTTGCGCCTTGTTTGTTCCCATCTGTTGCGTGGTCTGGTTTTTGGTATTTGCTGTTTTTTTCAGCTTGTTTGGGGTTTTTTGCTCTCGATTCCCCTATCATTACTCTTTCGTTATGCCCGGGGAATCGATTCTTGCCAGCCTTATTTTTCTTTGGTTTTGGCTTAGCCTAAAGCCGATTTATGTTGCTTTGGTTTCTTTTATTTTCTTTGTTTTTCTTGTTTATGGGTTTATAAGGCTTGGGGTTTTCCCGTTGTAAACTTGTATTTTTCTTTTTCTTTTATATCACAATTAATTACTCAAAAAAAAGAATCGGCATACATTCGTAAAAGATAATAAGACCGTTACTCTTGTTCCTTCGACTCCAAGACAAGTGTATGGAGATAAAATAAAATTGAAAAGAGAAAATGAGTTGAAAAAAACTTATGAGGCTGACAGTTCAAAAACAGAGAGTGAAAAGAAAAAGGAGAGTGGTTGCTGTTGCCTCTCTTAACAGGTCTCGGCTGTTGATCCTTGGTAAGAGCAATTTCTTGTGTGTTTCGGTGGGGACTGCTATTAGCTGCTTTAGTCTTCTTTTATTTTGTTTCTCCTGTTAATCCTGGACTTACTGGTCTTGTTTAATAGGTGGTAGACTTCCGTTTGTTCTGCCTAGTTTGGTTTTATTTTTTACTATCCGCTGTATTTTGGGATGGCTAAGAGTTTTCCATCTCTTGGATTATCTTCTCCATTTTTTGTTGTCATTGTTTTAGCTGTGTCTGAAGCCTTCCCCCTACGGCTTGTGCAGGGGTCCGGGTCCGTGTGTTCTGGGTGTGTGTGCTTAGTCTTATTCTTGTAGGGGTGGGTGTGTTTTAGTATTTTATGTTACTGCATTTTTGTTTACAGGGCTGCCATCTTGTTTGGCTGTTATGGCTGGTTTCTTTTTTGGCTTGATTCTGGCTATTTGGTGTGGCAGTTCTTGGATAGGGTGCTGGTCCATGCTCATGTTTTAGCCATGTTCTATTTGGTTTGGTCTTCTTTGGGGTTGTCTACTTTGTTATCTTGGTGGATGTGAGTTGTTGCGGTTGTGTGTGTTGTTCCTGCTTTGCTGCAGTTGTTTTATTTTGCTAGCAGGCTGCTTGGTTCCCCTTAAGTGGGGCATGTTTTGGTCCCTCCTTGACAGAGGTTTGTTGTATTTGGTTTTGTGTTGCTCGGTGGTGCCATTTTGATTGGTTCGTTAGCTCTTTATCTTGTTAGTTGTTGGTTTGTTTATGGATAAGCCTAAAGCCTATTTTTTGTTATAGCTTTTGGCTCTGTTTCTTGGTGAGGTGTGTAAGGCTTAGGGGATGCCCCTTGTATTCGTGTTTTTTTTCTTTTTATAATACTTTTAACTACCCAAAAAAAAAAGAAAAGGAGAGTGAAGGCAACTTGTGATGAATTGAAGGAGATACCATAAGAGGCCTATTGAGACATGGGAAGAGTTGAAGGCAATCATGAAGAGGCGATTTGTTCAAAGTCACTACTATAGGGATTTATATAAGAAGTTATAATGCCTTACTCAAGGTTATCGGAGCGTGGATGATTACTACAAATAGATAGAGATAGCCATGATTCGGGCTAACATCGAAGAAGATAGAGAAGCTACCGTAGCAAGGTTTTTTAAGGGGCTGAATCGGGATATTGCCAACATAGTAGAATTACAACACTACGTAGAGTTGGAGGACATAGTGCATATGGCAATAAAGGTGGAACGACAACTTAAAAGGAAAGGGTCTCGTTCACTTTAAAATTCGAGCTCATCTACTTCATGGAGATTTAATTGGAAGAAAGACAACGGGGCTGTTGTCAAGTCCAAAATCAAAGCACCCAAGAAGAGAGATGAAGTTTCTAGCTCCACCAAAGGTAAAACCGAACCTCAAACTCATAATCGTGACATTAAATGTTTTCATTATTTGGGTGTAGGTCACATAGCTTCACAATGTCCAAATAAGAGGACCATGAATGCACGTGCTGATGGAGAGGTGAAAACTAAAAGTGAGAGCGAGGATGAACAATTGCCACAACTTGAGGCCGCTTGTGATGATGATGTGGAGTATCCGGTAGAGGGTGAGTCACTTGTGGCTAGGCGTGCTTTAAGTGCCC
>JAOTRH010112898.1:0-15230 GCA_034768845.1 Heliamphora exappendiculata
CTCTTGTTCATGCATGCGAAACTTCTTTTACCATTCTACACAACATACAACCATTTCTTTTTATATATATATATATATATATATGAGAAACTTGTTTTACAACCATACAAATTGTTAGAAGATTCTCATAGTAGGTATGCATATGAAAATATTCTCATATAGTGATATGTGAAAAGTTTTTGATAATAAAATCTGGGTATAAATTTTTTTTCATAACATGTATGTATATGAGAATATTTTCATATAGTGATATACGAAATTTTTTTGATACATTTTAAAATTTGAATGTAAGAAATTTTTCATAGCCGGCACGTATAAGAGAATGTTCACATATAGTGATATATAAAAAACTCTTAATACATTTTGAAATTTGAGTATGAGAAGTTTATCTTAACACATATGTATATGCGAATATTTTTAGGTGGTGATATATGAGAAATTTTTTATTCATCAATATTTTTGTTACTTTTTAATAAAAAAATGATAAATATTTTAAAATCTAGTATAAGAAACTTCTCATACAGATTTTTTTTCAATTTTGTTATTATTAATTTTGAATAAATGAACACTTATGAATAAAAAAATTTCTCAAAATAAATTTTTTAAAATATAGTTATGTATAAAAAAAAATCTCATATTTTTTACATTTATATTTCTAAACACAATAGCATAATAATTTTTAAAAAATAATAATATAAAAAGTTTCTCATACCTTGATGCAGAAAATGTGAAAATTTTCATATATGAGCACTCATGTATTGAAAAAAATTAATTACATTAATATTTTTTTTATTTTTAAAAAAAAAATAAAAAATATTTTAAAATCTAGTCCGAGAAATTTATTATACATATATTTTTTAAATTTTATCATTCTTAGTTTTAAATAAAATAAATAATTTATGAATGAGAAAGTGAGAAAATAAAAAAAAATTATTAGAAAAAAGCCACTTTAAAATTTTTATAATAGTTTTTGTCTTTAGTAATTTTTTTTAATTTTAATTAAAATAATTATACTTTTAAATTTGTGTTTTATTATGAAGAAACAAAAAAATTAAAATTTTAAACCAATTGAAAAAAATAAAAAAATAGAAAAGGAGGAAAAAAATAAAAAGTAAAAACCAAAATTCCAAATAGTACCTAAAAATAAAAAAAAAGGACCAAAAGATGGTCAAGGCCGAGTTGGCTTCTTCCTAATTGCTATTCGGTCAATTTTTCAGTAAAAAAATTCCTGATATAATGGGGGTATGGTGGTATTGTATATTCCGAGACTCAAAGACTTAAAATTTAGTTGGTTTTGTTGTTCCGAAAAAGGTTGAAATTGGTGTGAGGATGATATTTGAGGTTAATATAAGTATTATTAGATTTGGATGAGGGTAAATATGAAAAAAAAAATTAATTTTTATTCTTAAAAAAGAACATAAAACATTTATTTATATTCAGTCATAAACAAATATGGTATAAGATATTTCTCAGTAATATATATCTAAAGTAATATCTGATATATTTTATATTCTTTTATATATTCAAAAATATTCTATATTTCTCAATTTATTTCTAAATAATTGAAAACCACTTCCTATATTAAAAGTCCAAGTCAAAAGTAACAAAATAAAGGATCTTAAAAATCAACTTTTTTAGACTTTTAAAGTTGCTTTTCATATCACAAGCTAAAATTTAAAATTATGAGAAATAAATTGGTACAGTTTCTTTATTAAAAAAAACTAAAAGATGTTTTGAAAAGTTTTGACATACACCCACTGAGGCCTTGATTATTTTAAGGGCCATTTAAAATGGAGGTCATTTACTTTTATACTTTATTCATTATTTCATTTTCCACTTTTTGATATACAAAAGTTATTAATTAAATTTTTATCAACAAGTTTTTTTAAAATATATTTTAAATTGATAACAGTGCCAATTTACTTAATCTCTTTTCTAACATAATCAATTAAATATATGATTTTATTAATGTTAATTTAGCTTAGATTATTTTATTTGTAAGCCTAATAAATAAAATATTTTTTGAGTTTTGTCAATTATTTTTTTAAGACATCATATATAATAGTTTATATCATAAAAATACCTTATTGGACCTAACAAATAATATCTTTTAAACTTTGTATGAATTATTTTTCAACTTGATATATATATCTATATATATATATATATATATATGTATCACAAAATATATTTATAAATTTGGAGTCCCGCCAAAATGGGAGGTCGTGGAGGTAATTGTTTAATTAGCTTAACATATGAATAACTCATTCTACTAACTAGTAAGAGTCGTTATTATTTATTGTTCAGTAGGCGGAAATTAAGAGGACCCTATTAGGAAATATGGGTAACGCGGCGACTGAATGGAGGTGAGGTGAAGATCGTAGTTTTGGCAACATGGGTGGTAACAAAGTGGGAATATTTGCTATAAGGTGGTGTTGTAATAGTTGTTGGGACTATGTGTGATTGAAAAATGTTTTTTAACATATTTTTCTTAGTCAATATAGTGATTCAAGCAACGCTGATCAGGTTGCATACAGGCGGCTTCGCTTAAATAATCAGTTTCTACTTGCGCAAGCCATTCAAGAACAGAGAACCCCTTGGTCAATTCAAAATTTCAAATATTGGACTCAAACAACATTTTTTTCTTTTTGTTTATTGATGGCAAGTAATTAACCATTTTAAAAGTAAATTTCCAAATACTTCCTAAATTACATGTATCGGTTAAATAAAGGAGACACCAATGAGATTTTGAACTCAAAATGTTTGAGTTCACGATTCGTTACAGAGTTTAATAAATCATCACATGTATCGATTAATTAGGAGAGACGCGAGAGAGAATAGAGAAATTTAAATGTGTGAGTTTACTATTCACTATAAATTTTAACTTTTTGACCCAATGCTTGCCGTGCGAGTTGACCCCAACAACACATATTTATTAAAAGTTTGATAAGCGTATGCCTTGTATATTTTTTGGATTCATATAATTAGTATTTTATTTAAATGTATATAGAATTGGCTGAAATTATGAATTCATAAAAAATCTAATATGTGTAGGGTTTTATAATTATATAGGGTTAGAATTTTAGAATTTTAGAATTTTCTATAAAAATGACTTTATAATTCTAATTACTATGTAGAGAGTTGAATTAAAAAGAGAAAAAATATGTGAAAACAATTGGAGAGATAAGCTGATAGAGAGTAATGAGCAGTTGTACTCTTTCACATTCTACGTAATGAATTAATTTGCTATCTTGCTTGTGGACGTAAACCGATATGGATTGAACAGCGTATATTCTCAGTGTTGATTAATTTCTTAGTTTTTATGTGTGAATTTTTATTTTCGTTTGCGTTTTGGAATTTCAGGACCAAGGGTAATATTCTTGAAATTCAGGTCATTGACACATTCAAATTCATGGACCCATGTATTCATCATCACCAGGTTGAAGTAGAACAATGACCCTAACACTACAGGTTACCACCATGCAAGCAAGAACACTTCAAAATGTTTCTTGGTCAACACGTTATCAAGCTCCAATGCCCGTTCAAAGTGTACCAACTTAATTCAAAGTGTTTCACCAATTCCAAACAGACCGGTACTCAACATATCTTGCTATAAATACAAACCCATGCACCCTTTCTCTCATACACACATCATCGCCCACCAAAAAGTTCTCATTTATAGGGTACAAACCACGTCCCTCCCTCCCCCAATAAAAAATTATACGCTTTCAGGCAGTTTTCGGCGGTTCTACTTCTGTGTCAATGATGTATTTCCGATCAAAAAGTGCCCTTTTGGTCATTTTTGTCGTCTTTGTTGCCATTTTGTGCCACACCCACGTCGAGGCAACAAGGATGTTCCCGGAGGAATTTGTCAGCGGGAACCACCTTGCAACGTACCCATCAATGTACGAGAAGGCAAAGTCCATGATGGCATGTTGGCTCGAGCGCTTGCCATCTGGACCTAGCACCAAAGGTCCAGGCAATTAATTAATTAAGCTGTGGAAGTTTTTGAATGATATGCCAGCAAAGGAGTATACTAACGTCTTTTTTTTAAATGTATGAAATACATACAGGATATAAGTATAAAATGAATAAAAACCAGCTGAAATTCTTTTATTTGTATTATCAAAGTCAATTTTAGTCAATGCTCCTACATGGGAACTTCTGTTTTGTTTTTCTTTCTTTTTCTTTTTCCCTACTGGGTTATGCATGGCTTTTGTCCACAGTTTTGAAGGGTGTTTTTGGGACTTTTTCACTTTTCATAGCCAGCTATTGAACAAGCTGCAGAAATAAAAGAACTAATGTGTGATGAAGTTTAACAAATTAATGAATAGAAAAATGGTTCATTAATTACTCATGAATACAACTGATACAACTGCATGTTTATATATATGAGCCAATCAATTACTAAGTTCTGATCTTTCATGTGCCACTAAACTTATAAGAAATGTTGATAACTAAAAAAATGGAAGTTAAAAGTACCAAAATGTACATAGTGTGGCATAACTTTTAATGTAAAAAACTAAGATAAAAAGCGACTGCTAAAAAACTAACCAACAAAAAACAAAAAATAAATATGATCAAAACTAAAAAAAAAAACAAGTTAGCATTTTCAAAGTTTATAAGATCAAAACTAAAAAAAAGTAAAATCGAACGTTTTGTTAAGTTGTGTGAAGTTTGATAAATACTGTACACTAAGTCACACGACCGTTGATATATATTGTATTTTTAGTATTTTTCACATACTTGAAACCCTAACTATATATATCGTATTTCAGGACAATTTAGATGTAATCATATTAATTCATTCGCCATGGTAAAATTTCGTAGCAATTGTGAACACAACTCTCATTGGATGAACTGTGTAAATTGTGTATGTATATTGTTTTTGCTCACTATTTTTTTTTTTTTGCATTTATCTTTGATTAATTATGCGTAGAGTTTGTTATAACCTTAATACGCTCAACTTTAAAAAAAATACAATTATTTAAACATGAGAATTTGAATTATAAAGCCAGGGGCAGACCTAGCAAGATTGGGGTGTGCCCGCCAATAATTTTATACCTATACAGCGGGCTGGTCCGCGACTCAGGCCGGTCCGCGACTCAGGCCGCTTTTGCATATTTTATTAAAAAACTTAAAATAATCTTCTTTTACACTTCTATATACTAGGGCACCGCAAGCGCTATGCGCGTGCTATTATCAAAGTAATGAAAATTATATTTAAAAAATTATAATATATAAAAATATAATTATTGATAAGATTATTGCATGTATTATAAATAACTAAAATTGAAAGATATAAAAAATACTCTTTTAAGATAAAATGTAGTTGTAAAATATTATTTTCAATTTAATTAAACTTTGCATTAAAATTATTAATTAATATTATTGATTTTTGTTAATGCCGTCATCAATAGCTTCATCATATATGACAACAATTGTCTTTTAATAGAAAAATCTTTCGAAAAAGTTGGCTATTTCATCTCCGTTTGTCAATCTCGTTAATAATTTCTATTTTTATTAGTGACCGCTTGCATATTAGTTCAAAAAAAATATTTGCAAACCAATTTTTTAGCTTGCAATGGTCAATTTAAAAGAAAAAACAAAATGTTGCAAAAAAACTTTAGCCCCATGTGTAGTTTGGAATTTTTGAAGGCTTTTTTTGTAGGGTATTTTCTCATCTTTTATAAATTTTAATATTACTATTTTTTTGGTCTAAATGTTTTATTTTTGTTGACATGTTGTAATACAATGGATAAAAAACTATGATCATTGTGATTAAAGTTAAAATATTACTAAACTTGGAAATTTTATTGTGACTTTTTGGTTTTTAATTAAGAAAAATTATATAAAAAATCTTACTATTTTTTTTAAAAGATACATAAAAGGCTATCACAAATAGAAGTTTATACTCAAAGCAAAAGAAAAATAATTATATTTTTTTATTGAGAAAAAATAACTACTAAAAATAACTAATAAGAGAAATATGAGAGGAACTAAAAGATGTAATGCTTAAAAAACACAAGAAGTTGCTGCACTTTTACCGAGTATGACTTTGAAATGTATTTTTTGATCAGATTCATTTATTATGTAAAATTCGTCAATTTTATTATTTATATTAAAAATAAAATTAATCTAATATCTATAATTGTGTTAATGGATTACATTACTTACAAATAAATAAATAATAAATATAATTTTAATAAAAAAATAGTTAAACAAATGTTTTCTGTTCACATAGTTAAAAATATCAAAAAAAAATTATTTTTTTACATGAATAACAAACTCGATAAATTTTATAAAAAATAGTCTTAGATTCTTAAAGTAGCGTCGATTTTATTTTTCATCCACTGTAAAAAAATTTAACGTGAGATCCAGTTGAATCCTTGAATAGATAAAATTTATCTGTGCACTTTTCAAAACATACAGATAAATTTATCTATATTTTATAAATAAGTAGACAGATAAATTTATTTGTGTATTTTATACGTGTTTTGAAAAGGCATATAGATAATTTATCTGTCTTGCATAAATAAGTATACAGATAAATTTTTCTGTGTACTTTATACGTATTTTAAAAATATACAGTATTTTTATATAGATAAATTTATCTGTATACTTATTTATGCAAGACAGATAAATTTATCTATATATTTGATACATATTTTAAAAATACACAGATAAATAAATTTATTTATCTTGTATAAAATAAGACGACAGATAAATTTATCTGTATGTATTACAGATAAATTTATTTGTTTGTAGTAAAATTATCTGTGCTGTAAGTGATTGGATCTCGCACGTTAAAAATTTTATTAATAGTCATTAAAATTTAATTTTTAAAATTTTTTACTGAAATTTCCTAAATTTTACACCGTGAACAAATCTAATAAAAAATATATTTAAAATTAATGTTTATTATAAGGCAGAACACCACAGTAATGTTCAAAAAATAACTGGTAGAAAGACTGGTGGGCCCCAGCTGCCTTTTTTTTCCCGGCAGCACCAAGCAAAAACAAATGAAGACGTGGGAAAACGAACCAGTATGAACAGAAGCGGAGAAAAAAACGGCGGCACTTTCCGTTTTTATATATAGTAAGGGTATCATAAAAAAATAATATATTATTTTGTTCTTATATTTCTTTTGATTTATAAATAAATTTATTTAATAATAATCATCATTTGTTTTTCTTCACTCAATGTAAATGATTCTTCACGCTTTAATTATATATAATTAATTATTATATTTTGGTGCCCGTAAAAAATTGTAAGAAAAAGAACAACTATAAAAAAATGGCATAATATTTTTTTAGTGAAATATTTTTAGAAGAGAAAAATAATGACAACTATAAACAAATAGTAAAATATTTTAAGAAGAAATTTTTTTTAGTAGAATAAATTTAGAAAAGAGACTGAAAGTTAGAAATATTTTTTAGTGTTATTTTTTTATAATGGTAGTACAATATTTTTTTTTCTTTTTATTTTGGTTTTTTTGAGTTTGGCCTTGGCATCAGGTTACAAATCGAGCTTCAAATTTAAATAGCTACGTACAGGCCTAAACCAAGGAATTGCGGGCTAAGGTAAGCTCAAGCTATTTTCGAGCTTAAGCCAAGGCTATAGTACGAGTCTTATGCGGCCCTTATGCGGCCCTCAATTTTCATGCCAATTTTACACTCTTACATATATAATTTTATAGTTGTCAAACCAAAATTTATAAGTGGCCTCTCCCTCAAAACAAAGACCTCAAAGGTAGGTCCTACTTTTTTATTTTGCAAATTTTACCCTTTATAAAAGTACTAGGGATTAACTCGTGCCTAAAAGTACTCTTACTATTTTTTTAAAAATTATTCGGGTATTGTAATAATTTCTTTAATGCAGCAAGAGCAATATATACAGTGTTGAAATAATTCAATGGTTTAACTGTTTACAAAATAATCTGTAATAAAAACAAGTAACGCAATATATACAGTGTTGGAATTTAACGGGCTCAAATTCCCTACGCGGCGAAAATAGGAACGTAAACTTCAATCCACACAAAATAAATAAAGAAGAAGAACACCCACAAAAATATAAATATACGTAATTTGGCTGACTGTCTACCTCTATGGGACAAGAATAAAGAATTCATTATTATCAATAAGGATTGCAATCACTCTTTCTCACACTCACGCTGTATCTGTGGTCTCAAACTTGAGCCTCTTACCGTCTCTCTATACTCTCTCTAGTCTCTTTACTAAACCATCTCAAGTATATAGATGACCTCAAGTTTCTATGAAACATAAAACTTTTATATATTAAACCCCTTAGGTCAAAATCTAACCCTAGTCGCCGCGCAAAAAATTACTACTGTGCATAGACCGATCGATCCGTCTGTTAGACCGATCGATCCGTCTGTAACAGGTTTCAGTTTCTCTGCCTTTTGCAGAGATCCCATGCCTATGTCGACCCACTTTTCAGTCTTCCAATGCTGTCCGGACGTCCTACCGAGCATGGATATTAAAATTCGAGACATCAAACTAACAATCTTCACATTGGCTCGAATTTCTAAACCATCACCCTCTTGAAGATCTGTCGGTTGCCTCGTCCTGCACCCCATTCACGGGTATGGATGCTCCACCGTCTCCGTTTATCAATCTGAATAAACTTGAACCAAATTCAAGTCACACATGAACTTGACCCTATTGCATTTAACCAGCTTCTCATTCTTAGACATTCTTCCAAACTCCCAAGTCTTAGCCTTATATGGTGACTCCACATTCTCTGACACTGCTACTTATTTCTGATCTTTGCCTGATCTGCCCGTAATTTTCCTGTGACCTGAAGGTTCTCTATGCTCTGTTTCTGCTACTGTTGATTTGAATTATCTTAACCCGATTTTTTGGGTGAACTTTTTTTATAGAACTCTACATCGACTGCTGCACTCTTCTTTTAACTTTTTGACATACTGTGCTTGCTAACCTGACTAAGCCCCAAATGTTTGTGTCTTGTGCCATCTCTACTGGATTCTGCCTGTGTGGTAGTGGTAATTCCACCTACCACCGTGTCTCATACCAATCTATAGAGACCATCTACTTTCTGTCATTTCATGATTATCATAGTCCCTCTCATAATTTTCATTGCTCCATCCTTTGCTGTGAACCCATAACCTAGAGAATCCAATATTTCCAAAGAAATTAAATTTTTCTTTAATTCTGAAACATGCTTGACATTTGTTAAAGTCCTCACAACCCCGTCAAACATCCTGACTTTGACTATACCTATTCCAATTGACTGACACATTGAGTCATTCTCCATTAGAACAGTACCCATGTTGCTAGACTTATACGAGTCAAGTCATTCTCTAACTGGACACATATGATATGAATATTCTGAATCTAATATCCATGACTTTGATAGAAAATCAAAATCTAAAGAAACTGAAAGTGCATATCTGTCTACCTCACTGTCTAACGATTCTTCGACAAAACTGACGAATTCTACAAATGCTTTTCCACTCTTCTTTTCTTCGAATTGTTGTTTCAATTCTTGGCACTGGCTCTTAAAGAGACCAGTTTTGTAGCAATAGAAGCATTCCACGTTCTTCCTTGCACGTGACTTGGACCGAAATCTCCCTTTATTAGAACCCTCTTCACTGGATCTACTCCTTCGTTTGCTTGACTTAGACTTAGCCAACAACAATCCATCTGCATCTGATTCACCATTCATCTTCATCTTCTCATGTAACAAAAGAGCACCAGTGACCTCTTCAAGTTCTAGAGTGCCTTTTTCGTATATTAGAGTCGTCACTAGATGATCATAGGATGTTGAAAGTGATGCCAATAAGAGTATCGCCTTATCATCATCATCAATTTTTACTCTAAATTCGAATAACTGTGTGATGAGCATAGTAAACACGTTGAGATGTTCCAAAAAGTTTGTACATTCCTTCCTTTGTAATCCATACAATTGCTTCTTCACGTACAACTTATTAGCCAAATTTCTTTTAATGTAGAGACCTTTCAGCTTCTGCCAGATCTCGTGCGCTGTCTCCACATCAAACATATTGTGAATAACCTCGTCTCCCAGATTCAACCGAATCAAACTCGCGGCCTTAGAATCAATGTCCTCCCAATCGTTATCGATCATCTTCCCTTGCTTCCTCGCCTTGTTAGGGATGGCAATTTCTTTCGCCTTGCCCCGTTCCCTCTCCGTCCCCGCTCCGTCTCCGCTCCGTTTTGTAAGATTTTTTCTGCCCCGCCCCCGATTACACAAAATAAATATTTTTTAAATGTTAATATATGTATAAAATATATATTTTAGAAATATAATAAGTTTAAAATATTAAAATATTATATTTATCTCTATTTTTTCTTTTTATTTATTATATTTTGTATATTTAGTTATATTAATTCATCACTATTATTTTTTATTTATTATATTATTTATAACTTTATTAATATTACTCTTTTAAACCTTAAAAATTATACTCAAAATATCTCCGTACCTGCCCCATTCTTCGCTATTTTCCCGATATTTTCACTCGTCCCCTCCCTGATCAAATAGGGGATGGGAACGGAGGAACTAATACCCAGCCCTATCCCGTCCCATTGCCATTTTTATGCCTTACCGAGTAACGTCTCTAAGACCTCTTGCTGGATCAGTAGATCCTTCATCCGTCTTTGCCACAGAGAGAAGTTATTCTTACCGGTAAATTTTTTAACTTCGTATATGATGTTTACCATTTTTACTGCAATCGAGTGATCAAGCCAATAACCAATACTCTAATACCAGTTGTTGGGATTTAACGGGTTCAAATCCCCTACACAGCGAAAATATAAACGTAAGCTTCAATCCACACAAAGCAAGTAAAGAAGAAGAACACCTGCAAAAATACGAATATACGTGGTTCGACCGATTACCTACCTCAACGGGATATGAATAAAGAATTCACTATTATTAATAAGGATTACAATCGCTCTTTCTCACACTCACACTATATCTGTGGCCTCAAACTTGAGCCTCTCACTATCTCTCTATACTCTCTTTAGCCACTTTACTGAACCATCTCAAGTGTATAGACGACGTTAGGTTTTTATGAAACATAAAATCCTTATATATTAAGCCCCTTAGGTCAAAATTTATCCCCATAGGAATGTCTCCATATCATTTTGTTTATAGGAAAACATGTCATCTTTCGATAGAGTTAGAGCACCGAGCATACTGGGCCATCAAAGCCTATAACTTCGATATGACTAATGCTGGTACCCATAGAAAACTTTAGCTCAGCGAGCTCGAAGAAATTTATAATGAAGCTTACGAGCACTCTCGCACCTACAAAACTCGAACGAAAGTTTTTGACGACAAATATATCCATCAAAAGTCGTTTGCGCCAAATCAAAAGGTGTGGTTGTTTAATTCCAAGTTACAGCTTTTTTCGAGTAAGCTCCAATTAAGATTGGAAGGCTCCTTTGTGGTAACCCACGTCTACCCTCATGGTGCCTGCTAGCTGCTCAACCCTCGCTTGGGTAAGCATCTTTTCATCAATGGCCAGCGTTTGAAATCATACATCGACGGTATCTTTGTCGACCCTGCTATTGAGTCCACCGACCTCGTTGATCCCATACCCTCGACTCAATGACCGAACATCACATCTGGTTGACGACATTAAACTTAGCCCTATTGGAAGGAAACCCAAATTTTTATTTGGTAGTAAAAGGGAAAGATTAAAAAAAAACTCCATCTAAACAAAATGGGATATGTCCCTTCTTGACATGCGCGAAGCTTCAGCTCCTCAAAACATTAATTGCTCTATTCCTTCGTCTAAACGTAGACAGATGTACTTGCGTCCAGACAGAATACCAACGACCATGTCCTTTTGAACCCCTAGCTAACACGTGGCACCTGCCCAGTCAACTTGCGTCCGGACGCCCCTTATTCCATCCGAACGGAATCAAATCGAGGTGACGTTTTTAGCATCTTCCATTAACGCCTTTTGCCTCGTAACTCTTCCCCTTTCTTGTCGATTCAAATTCCGTCCAAATGAAAGTACTTCAGTACCTTTTGCTTCTGGATGCTGTCCAGACGGCAAACCTTTTGGCCTCAGTTCGTCCAGACTCCGTCCGAACACCATGAACACTGTCCAGACGCACCACGCCCCTCTGAACAGAACCCACCGAATTCTATAAATAAGAGGTTCTTTCTTTTTCCCTCCATCTCAAATCTTCACACCTCTTTTCTCTTTTCTCGCTGACTCTCCACATCCTTCAACTCTCTGCCCATGGCTTCCTCATCCTGTCGCTCTACCAAAAGGAGCCAAACCTTCGGCTATGCCTCCTCTGCATCACTTGCCACCCAGTGGGCAGGATGAGAGCTCCACATCTTCACCACCTTCCAAGTTAGTGACGGTAAATTTCTACGGCCTGACAACTATGCCTCCCAAGGCATATGTCTGATGGAGTCATGCTGCATCATTGGCCTCTGTTGCCCCTTTCCACTGCCCTACTTCTGCCTGGTTGATCTCTTCTACCAGAACCTTCGACGGATAGGCGACTGCCTCCTTACCTACTTCTACACCACCATCGACGGCGTCGCCTTCTCCTTTAGCGGCCACCACAACACCACTGCCATTGGCATCTTCGGCACCAAGGACGACGAGGGCCATGACAACCTTCCCGCCATCCCTAACTCTGTCATCCACACCGACATGGCCTTCACCATCTCCGAGGGCCATGCCACCCCTTGGGCCACATTTGACTGCCATGGCAATGTCACCGAACCCTTGTGGTTCATTGATATTGTCCTACGAAAAAATGTGTTCCCTATGGACCACAATGATGAGTGCTGCTATGCCTTCCTCCAAACCCTCTATGCCCTTCATACCAACACTTCAGTTTCCATCCCCCACTTCATGCTAGATGAGATGCTAAAGTTCATCACCTCGCCCCGCCCTAACCTCCCTCTCCTCTACTCCAACCTCATCGCCCCCTTATTCTGACCGCCATTGCCTCTTCTCCTAATCCCTTCCTTCTGGCTCGTTTTCGAACGTTTCGTCCTAACGGCGAACGTTTGCACTCAGGCCACATGGCATAAGAGCTGCCTCGCTTTGAGTAGGCGTGCTAACCCCGAACATCTACCGTCCCAGGAGCCGAGCAGCCACTCTAGCTCAACACATGTGTCTTCCTCCACATTGCCTTCCTCCTCCACCTGGTCTTTAATCCAAGCCACCTATAAGGCTTTGAACAACCGATTAGACCAGTTAGAGGTTGGGTGGGCAACGCTGGAGGCGGGCCAGGCCACGCTAAAGGCCACATTTTTGGCTGGCCTAGCCCAAATTGAGGAGCAGCTCTCAGCGCTACTGTGCCACTTTAACCTGGCTCCTCTGCATGGACCTCCCCGCCCCCCCCTCCTTATTGATGCTTTTATTTCTTTTGTTTACTTTCTTTTCTTTTTCTCTTTTTTTTTTAAGTTTTAGATTTTTCTTCCTGTTACCCACACTAGACCCACAGTCAGTAGGCCTTTAGGGCATTTTTCTTTTGTTGTTCTTGAATTTTCTTTTTCTTTTTGTCTATGTAATAAACGCAGTTGGTTATTAATAAAATATGCAGTTTTTTTATTTTATTTCTCTTTATCTGTTTTACTTTCTGCTTTTTGGCTGTATGAATTTTTAATTACAAGTGTTTTATTTGGTGATTACATTATTCTACAGTAAGTGTTCTTATCCTCTTGCTTAGTTGTGTTCGTACTGCAGACAGTCCAATATTTAAGTTGTGTTCGTACTACAGACAGTCCAATATTTAAGTCAGAGGGTATTAATGCGTAATCAAACTGTGTAACCGGAAAAAAAAATTGAGAAGTTTTAAAATTTTAGTTGTAAATTTACTATCTCGGATAAAAAGGAATACAATATTTTTGACATACTGCTATAATTGTAATAATAAATCATGAAATTGTACACTTAGCACAATCTGGCACTGCACACTTAGCTGTTGAAATTGATTTTTATGCTAATGAATATCTGCAGTAAGAATGACTTGAAGAAACAATAAGGTAGAGACTTAAACTAGTGAGTATTTGAACCAGTAATTCTTTTTAAGAGATTATTACTATATTTACTCATTTTTCTTCTATTCAGCGTGCAACTGTCGTTGTATAATTTCGTAATTCATTCTTTTGGCTAAAAATTGAGAATTTGTTATATGGGTTGAATTTGAAATTTTTTAAAAATAAGAACTGTGCGAAAGATTTTGTTAAACTTGGGAAAGAATTTTTGGCCATATTTTATATTTGAGCATGTTCGTATTTTTTTCTATTCAATTAATCCTAGTTCCTCATTTTGAGCATTTTACATATAAGCATTTTTCTTATTCCTCATATATATCTAAAAATGTTATGTGAACAGGTTAATCGGCTATATGAGTACAATAAATTCTATAATCAAAAAGGGTGAAAAGTCTGTCAAAAAAAAAAAAAGAAAAGAAGTAATGATTGAATGAATGAAAAAATGTAGAATTCTGTGTGATTCAAAATGAAAAGCTAGTTTTGGGAATGGTGAATGTGATAAATAATTAAGAAAATAGAGAATTGAGTGATGTTTCACAATTAACCTGTTCCAGGATATTATATATAGTCAACCCTAATCCAGTTACACATTTTTTCTACCTAACGCTACAACAAAAAATAAAGACCTAATTGATCCGAGGTAAGACATAATTTGATGCATAAAAATAAATAATTGAAAAGGACAAGTTCGACCTGCATAAAATGTTCTCGATATATGGCATTTTAATCACGAGATTATGAGTCATTCTTACTTTCTTGCTTCTTTTTTAGTCTTAACGTATGTGGACACAATTGGTTGAATTGCATATATATATTTCTTCTGCCAAATACTACATGAGTGCACATATATGACCAAGTTTCTGAGTGTTTTATTGTGAGCGAATACCCAGTGAAGATTGAAGTCAAGACATAGTTGTGGCATTGGGATTTATGGGTCAAAAATAAGAAAATTCAAAAGATATTTTAAAAAATATTTTAACACCTTGAAAACTGAATTTTGAAAATTCTTTTTTATTGAAAATATAGTCGCCACTTAGTTTTTGATAAAAACTAAGAAAAACAAAATTGACTACTGATCTTTTAAAATGTTAACCAGAGAAAGAGGGTTCGAGAGCTAAGGTACGAATCAGGGAAGGTGTTAGGCACCCCGTTCGCCCAACCGTAAGGTTGGCCTCTACTAATCATCATTG
>JAOTRH010112909.1:0-15230 GCA_034768845.1 Heliamphora exappendiculata
TATATTTATTTATTAAAACTAATAAATTTTAAATTGTAATTCACAGTAAAAAATTATAAATATTTAATAAATTTATTAATTTATAACTGAAATACAAAAATAAATAGTTATAACTTAAAACAGATATTATAATTATTTAGATAAAATTATATTATTAAAATTAATAATAAAAAATTAAAAATAAATATAAAAAACTTTACCAAACACCCCATCACAAGACACTGGCACCTGAGTCATTCTAAAAAGTATCACTATCATCTATTAGCAAAAGTTTCAATTAAAATCAAAATAAAACTTCATATAAATTATAACCCACAAAATTTGATAGCACTTAATCCGTTTTAAACTCAAAATACTCTTGATCTATTAGCACGAGTTCCAATTAAAAATCAAGATGAAGTCCCATAAATATAAACTAGCCTCATAAAAATTAATAGGATCTAAGCGAGTTTAAATTTAAAATTTTAAAGAAAACAGATTCCAAATCCCATGTCCTGATCACCACTAAACTAATTTCTCATAATATATATATATATATATAATTGTTGTGAGAGAAGAAAAATTAATATTATAATAATTATATATAAATATTACATATTATGTGTGTTGTTTATATTATTTTATAAATTTATTATTTACTGTACATTATATAATATCTAAATGTAATCAACAAATTATGTTACTATAACAAGGTCTTTGATTGAATTTTTTGAGTCAATTTTAGGTTTTTGTTATTAATTTTAATAATAATTTATAAATTTTTTAAACACTCTTCTGTTATAAATTATGATTATAATTTTTTTTATTTTAACTATAAATTAATATATTTATTAAATATTTATAAATTTTATTATAAATTATAATTTATAAATTATTAAATACTCCCCCCACTTTCGAGAAGAAATGTGGGATTTTGGGAATTGGAGTGAAGAAGTTTGTTGGGAGTTTCAATTAATAAGAACGCGAGTGCTCTGCCTTCAATTACGTGTGCGTTGTACGGTTAGCCAAGAAAAGGGCATGCAACTTATAAATGTAAGAAAAGGGCATGCAACTTATAAATGTAAAATTTCCTTTTTAGATTTGAAGAAAGAAAGGCATTGACATGAGAAATTATTAAATAGGTAATATTATGTCTGTTAATATGCTGTGTATAATTAATACATATGCTCAATTGTCTTTTTAATATATAATTATATTAATGTAAAATAATTAATATTTTTAGGTTTCGTTTGTTTCGACGTAAAATATTTTACTATAAAAAATATTTTACATGTAAAATAATTTTATAAAAATAATTTTTTATTTATATTTTCTCGTATTTAGTTAAAATTTTAAAAATAAAAATGAGAGATTCGAGTGACCAAAGGTGAAAAGAATTCGAATGAAGAACTCTGAAAAGATTTCAAAAAGATTTATATGGGAATGATTTGTCTCTCATTCTCTTATTTTTATTTGTTATGAGAATAATCAAAAGTTGCGATAATTGAGTGAAAATTCAGTAGGTGCATTCTAAAATTAATTTATGAGTTAATTTTTTATAAATTAAATTTGATCTATTGAGGTAAATATTTTATTAAAAAATTTATTTTACATAAGTATTATAAACCAAATAATAAAAATTAAATAAAATATTTTATCTAAAAATATTTTACATCAAAATAAACGAAACCTAATGTAATGTTAAATTATAAAATTATGAATAAATAGCGTGCTTGACGTTATAATATTTTTATCAAGTGAATAACTTTTCCGTTATATTATTTTTATCAGGTGAATAACTTTTCCATTTACAAATATGATTGGAATGGAACCACTTAGGCCTTGATTGTAAACTTTGTTTTTATTGATTTTTTAATTAAAAAAATTAAAAAATTAAGGTTGTTCGTTTGATAAAAATTTTAAAAAAGTTAAAAAATTAAATTAAAACATAAATTCATAGAATATTTTATTCAAACTTCTATATTTTTAAAATATAATAATACCATTAATTCATAACATATTTATTACCACTACTAATTACATATAATTATTAATATCAAATATATAGAAAGGTAAAATTGTTCACTTTGAATAAAAAGCAAAAAAAATTAAATTTTTACCAAATAAATAATTTTAAAAAAACTAGCTTAAAATCTAAATTATCAAATAATCTATTTTGAACTAAATTTAATTTTTTAGCTAAAAATGTAAAAAAATAAAAAAATTAATTTTTTAAATTAGTTGCCAATTGGACCCTAAATAAGGTAAGAGTTAGTGACTAAGGGTTAGTTTTGAAAGAAGGGTCAAAAGATGAGGGATTAGATTATGCGACATGTGAAACTCGCAAATTAAATTTTATCTTAAAGAATTAGTTATTCCGTCGTTGTATTGCGGAATTAGAATTGATAATTTAACAAATGAGAAATTAGTAATATTTTATTCATTTTATTAATAATACTAGGCACTCCTTGATATTATTAGTAGCAGGTTTCAGATTATCTTCACTATTTATTTAATGGTTAAAAATAACTTTACAATACTTATTTCATTCTATATCTTACTTTAACCAAACATGAACTAAATTCTTATTGTAACATAATCCATTTTGTAATCTATTTGTATTAAAAAATATGTGGGACACACAATATTATTTATATGTCATATCCTATTCAATTCTACTTGAAATACCAAACGAGTCGGTACATAAGCTCAACTATTTAATTTTTTGTTATTAATTTTAACTATAAGTTATATTTTTTTAAACACTCACAATTTTTACAACAAATTATAAATATTTTTTATTCTATTTCAGTTATAAGTTACAATTTGTATTAAAAACTCACAAATTTTACTTTTACTACAAATTATAATCTACAAACTACTAATTTCAGTAAAACAAAACACTGCCATCATGTTTATTAAGTAAAATAAAATTGAGACTAAAAAGTATGGAACACAATAAAATGAGATCTTATGTACCGACTCTACTACACCGACAAAGGTAACAACTATAGACTCTTGTCCATTATCTTAGGCCTACAGGCTTGATAATGACAAGTTCTATACGGAGTCACGATAACGTAACTGCTCAATTTACGGGTCAAGCTCGAAGGTCTAGAGCACCACCAACCATTCAATTTACGAGATTCAAACTGAAAGTATAGAGCACCTACTGCTTAATTTATGGGACCTGAGCCCGATGGTACAAAGTACCCAATCACTCAATTTATGGGGACTAATCCGAAGGTACATAGCACCTACGCTGCGCACGTTTTCGGACTTACACCGAGGAGCAATGGAAGCTCAACTCAAAACCACACACCCATTGTCACGGTACATCTATGGATAGCATTTAAAAGCCCATAAAATAGTTTTATATCCCATGTATATAAATGGGATCCAATCAATCATCATAGAGATCTACAAGCATGTAACAATATATGTTTTAACAAAACTGAGACTCAATCCTAAGGGCGCTCCAAACCTCAACAAACATGTTTTTCATAAAAACACATCGTTTTTTAATCTCCCTTTGAAAATCACGGATCTCAACACATCAGGATTATGTATAAAACTAAGAAATGCGTAAAACCCTCTTTTACCCATAAACCAAGGTTTAAACATGTAAACAATATTTTATGCATTTCTACCCGGTGAAAACAAGTATAATTACATGTATCACCCTTTTAACAGCAGTAGTTCAAGAATCCTACTTCGAAGAGCTAAAAGCTCGACGCCTCAAAATCCAACCTCGTCGGAATGAGAATTCATGCAGATGGATGTGAAGCCCACGTTGCTAACAACAAGGATCTGCTGTCCAACCATGAAAAACCAAGCCTCAAACCACCCAAAAGTTAGAGAGAAGGTAGAGAAAAGGAAGAGAGAAAGAGATTTGGTTGAAAAAGATATTTTGGATCTCAAAAAGATATTTTTTTCTCTTATAGAATTTCGTGCCCAGGACCCACCGCTCGAGCGCCCAAGCATTGCTCGAGCGGACCCCTTTTCGACATAGGCCCTGCCACACCACCGCTCGAGCGCCCAAGCACTGCTCAAGCGGACCCCACTCCGAGCCACGCTCTGCCACTACCCTGCTCGAGCGCACACCCACCGCTCTAGCGATCATATCTCGGAACAACATTCTGCCACCAGCCCGCTTGAGCGAGATCCCCACCGCTCGAGCGATCGTCGCTAGGAGAGAAAATTGAAAAAGGAAACCAAAACCGAACCCCCGCATACTTAACACGTATAGCACCTATACAAAACATACTGCTCTACAACGGAAACATAATCCATGCAACACATAGATACATATATGAAAAAAAATCATATCAACATATATAAAGATCCTAAAAAGAGACGGATTCGGGTCTCACACAAACATAATTCAGTTGTCTTAAAAAATAATATTTTAAAGCCATTAGTTGAAAATTTCTGCTTTAAAAAAATAACAGGAAATCTTATAATTTAGAAGGAATACTAATATAATTTTTACATAATGTATTTTAACTATTATATATTTTATAAATAAAATTAAAAATAATAGAGGATACGGGTTTCTTCTAGGCACGTGTTGACTCCGCTTCAAATCATGAGAAAAATTTACACTTATTTAGTTTGTATTTGGTCTAATTTTTTTATAAGTATTTTTTTAATTTTTTGTAAAAGATTTAATGTGAAAATATATAAAAAAAATTAATTAATTACCGTGAAAAACTAAACAAGTGTGCTTTTAAAAATATTTTTAAACAAAAAAATATTTAAAAAATTAAACCAAATAGAGACTTAGACATCCCGCGTGTGCCCTATAGTGCATAGACAAAAATCTATCGTAAAATGTGTCACAAAAATAATTAATAAAAATTTAAAAGAAAATTAATAGAAGCCTATAGAATTTAGATAAAAATCTAAAATTATATTGTTATTTGTATAAAATATATTAATACTTACAAAACTTGTTTGTATTATCTATAAAAATGTATTAACATTAAAAAAAAAGATAAATTACTGATTTTTTCTGAAATTCACGAAAATATCAATCACATTCTATGTAGTTTTTGAAATGTCACTAACCTCGCTTCTGATTTAATTTTTACATCAAATTAGTCTAACTATTAAATTTTCGTTACTACTTAATAAAAAAATTATTTTTCAATGTATATTTTTTAATTAAAAAATAATATATTATTTTTTTATATAATAATAAAAATAATTTTTGATGAAAAATAGTTTTAATATCTACCCCAGTCAACACTCATTAACCGAACGGATAATAATTAATCAACAATTTTTTCTTTATCTTAGCACGGAGTAATATTCCAAACTGATTAGAGAATATTTATTTGAAATTATTTTTAAATTTTTATTTAAAACTCAATACACAATCAAAAAAAACTTATAGCCCAATAAAAAACTAAAAAAAGGACTCAAACAACTGTACTTAATAATTTTTTTGCTTAGACTGTGATTTTAAATTAATAAATACTATTTTTTGTTATTTAAACCTACAAAGTTACACTGGTGTTTGACATTGGTGAAACTAATAACTTATAAATTATAGCTTATAGCATAAGTTTTGAGTGTTTAAAAAATATATTAGTTTATAACTGAAATTAGTTATTTATAAAAAATAATAATAATATTATGTAACAGAAGTTATGAAAATTTAAACAAAATTATAACTTGTGCCAAAATTAGTAGAAAAAAAAAATTAAAAGCTACTTCTAGTAGCTTAGCCTAACACCCTTACTATAACAAATATTTATAACTTATATTTAAAATCATAATTATATTTTTAAATAATAATTTATAAATTTATAATTTAAGTTACAACAAACCCATCAAAAGTCAAATAACTTGTGACAGATGGAGAAGATAAATGTGATTTAGGGTCTATTTAGGATGTTTATAAAGCTTGATTTTTAAGATGTTTAGGTTTTTTAGAAGAAAAAAAAAAGGATAAAAAAGTTGGGGTGTTTAGGATAGTTTTTTTATAGTATTTTTTTTGTTTTTTTGTTTTTTATTAAAATGTTTAATATACCATTGATTTTATTTTGCTTTTAAGTTGTAGTGTTTATGATATTGGTACGATTTTTTTTTTTGTGAGGATGGTTGATTTTTTTAATTGAGAGTATTATAGTAATTTTAGTTTTAAAAAAAGTTAAGGTATTTGGGATGTGTATAAGATTTTTTGTTAGAATAAGAAATAAAAAAAATTAATTAGTTTTTTTGAGAAACCAAATAATATGACATAAAAGTTCAACTTTTTTGCAAAAAAATCAAGTTTTTTGGATCCAAAACAGGGGCGTAACCATTGCACTTGGAAACAAGTTTTGAAGGACCACTGTACCTCCAAAGAGATTGAAGAAGGGTTTTATATTTGTTTTGTCAAGTACTTAATGGTGGGAAGCGAACAAATCAGTTTCAACTTTCAACATTTCATCTCTCCAACCACCCACCGAAGGAACAACCCAAACAATGATAATAAATTTGGACGATGGACAGTTTTCATGGGCAAATTATAAAGTACTTTCATAATATTATGTAGATAATATTACGTTGTGTTTTTAGTCAATAAATAATTGTAATTTACACTATATAAAGTGATTTTTCAATGCTCTTAAAATACTACGTGACAAGTCCATATAATACTTTTGCGATGATAAATTTACGGTAGAAACAAGATAAGTTGCCTTTATAAGGTAGTCAGAATATAAAGAGTAACTCATATTATGTAGGTTACGATCATTTATTTGCTGAGAGTACTATATTGTATCGCCTACATGATAATCTGAGAGTACTTAATAATTTGCCCACGATGTGGGTTATCACTTGTCTTATAACCAGTCAACAAAAGTAAATCACCATATTTCTATCGTAAAATTCATCGCTACGATATTAGATAAGAGTACTATGTAAAATTGCAACATGATACTCCGAGAGCACCGAATAATTACTCATTTTCATGTCGCTTCAACAGTTCCAAAACTTCTTTGTTAATTATTTGGGCATTGAAAGCTCTTCAACAAAAATGGAGCCGTGGCGTTGCCACCTCTTTATTCCCCCTAACATTTTCATTCACAATTCCTTCCTAAGTTACCATGTCATGAATTCATTCTGTTTAATATATTATAGATCATTGGATACTAGTTGTTGATGCTGGAATTTGGACGGCTTCGGTAGTATCTCCAAACCTTAAAAGGTGAGAAATTTTTTACACAAGTAGAGTGATGACTAAAGATGATCTGACGCTTAAGTTAGTGATCATATTTTTAGGAATGAAAAACTTAATTGGAATAAAAAATTCTCGTACCTTTTACTGATGGGATGAGCACAAATCTTGAGTGTAAATTTGGGGTTGTTGTGTAGCGGACATACACTATTAGTTTTAATCTACACAAAGTAATAGAGAATATGAATAGTAATGAGACCAAAAAAATATACGTAGTTCGACGAAGTGTCTACGTCTGCGGGCGTCCACTATAATCACTATAATCAATAAAGATTACAAGAACTCGATCTTTCTCTGACTTCAAACTGAATCTCTTTCTTACACTATCTCATCTCTCTCTAAGCCTTGTATCAACCTTAACCCTTAAACGGAACATAGGATTCATATTTATAAACCTTCATAAGAAATCCTAAAAAACAACCTTTGGGTACGTTGCGGTGATAGTTAAGTGCTCAACGAGCACATATTAGCGCCATACATTGCTGCTCTCTGAACGCTGCTACACTCAAGCACCCCGCTAACTCTTGGTTTTGTCCTTTTGGTGCTCAAGTACCTTGCTAACATCGACTTGTGGTGTCTTGGTGTTCGAGCACCCAACTAGTGCCTTACTAGCGCCAGCTAATGTTGGCTTTTGGTTTGTAGGAAGTTCGAGACAAATTCAACAATCTCCACATTGGCATGGATTTTTCAGCCATCTTAAAGAATGTTAGTCACTTCGATTTGCACCCTTTTCACGGGTATGAGTGCTTCATCATATCTGATCATTAATAGAAATAAATATGGACGAAGTCTAGACTACGCTCTAACTTGGCCCTTTTGCAATCAACATCCTTCTTGTCCTTGGGCAATTTTACCAATTCCCAAGTATTATCTTTCTGTAGCAACTTCACATTTTTTAACATAGCTATCTGCCACTTATCTCTATCTAATCTGCTTATAGGTTTTTATAAAATAACGAATCTCCATTACTTGTTGTTAGGAAAAAAACTGACCATATTCTCAAAGCCATACTTGACTAGTGTTTTGTGAGTCATCTTATCTCCACTTTCAGCAACTACATAGGGCTTTTCTTCCCGTTCCTGTTGTTGCTGATTTATGCTATCATTACTCGATTGACTAGGCGAACAATTCTTGTTAACCTCTACCTCGATTATTGCTTTTTTCTTATGAAGTTCTAATATGCTACGCTCGTCGATCTGACCAAGGTGCATATGTTAGAGTTTTGTGTTGTTCGTGTTAGACTCTATCTGTGTAGTAGTGACAACTCCACCTACCACAATACCCTCTACTCGTCTATAGAAATTCTCAACTTGTTTCTTCACATACAACTAATATGCCAAATTCTTCTTAATGTAGAGACTTTATAGTTTTTTCCAGATCTCTTATACTATCTCTACGTCGATCACGTTATGAATAACCTCATATCCTAGATTCAACCAAATCATACTTGCAGTCATAGCATCAAGTTCCTCTCAATTGTTGTTGGCCATGTACTTTGGCTTCTTTACCTTGTTGAGTACTGCCTTAGAGACTCCTTGCTGGATCAATAAATCCGGCATACGTTGCTACCACATTGAGAAGTTATTTTTACTGATAAATTTCTCAACTTCATACTTCATGTTTAGCATCTCCATCGTAATTAAATGATTGAGTCTTAATTAAAGTTTTGATACCACTTGTCGTGCAGCAGACACACGCCGTTGGTTTTAATCTACACATCATTGTTATTAATAATAACAATATTGTAAATTTTAATAACCTACAACATCCTAATATCTTAAAAAAAAACTATCATTAGACTCACTCTTAATTATAATCAAAAGTGATAAAGAAGGTCTAAATAAAAAATGTACCGTTACTATTTTATTGCCATCTTTCCATGCATATATATATATATATTGTATATTTTTATATTTTTTATTAGATGGAGAGAAAAGTTAAATATGAATTGAAGGGAGAAATAAAAAAATATAGATTTGAAATAGAGATGATAATTGATTAGAGCATTTCCAACACTCATTATGATCTTGGCTAGCTAAAACAAGTTAAAATGGTACAATTTTCATTTTGGTCAGCCATTTTTTATATATCAATTCTAAGACTACTAACTATTTTGACTAAGTAAATTATACAAAAGGTAAATCAATACATAATTAGTGATGTAGATGATAACGAGACATATTTTTCTTATTTAAAATAATTTGGCTCATTTTCAATACTGGCTAGTTCGATTTAACTAGTTACAACTATAAAATGCAAAATCACTAGTGAGAAAGAGAGCCTATTAAAGTATTAAAAATATTTATTAATTAGTTATTTTAGCTAGAGAGGGAGAGAAAAAAGTGAACGTTAGACTAAATATAAATACAATTCTGGTCATTTTAAATAAACTTTAGCCTTTCAATATATCACAAAAATATCACATTAAAAGTGTTACTTCTTCGATAGTACCACTTTCTGTAGAAGCATAGGTCTCGGCTGTGAGTTTAATAAAATCGTCGTTTTCAGAATCTTAAAATTTAATTTAAATTGTTTATTATGTTGAACTCATCGAGTATGTAGTCCCTGTAAGAATCTTGTCATCTAACATTTTTAGTCATATGATATCGATACATTTGTTTGACAGCTTATTCTCAAAAGGTTATAAATTAATTAATTTTTTTAAAAACAAACATACTCTGATAAGATAGATAATGATTTTCAATTGATATAATTTTTAACAGAGATTACCTACTCGATGAGTTTAACATAATAAACGATTTTGATTAAATTTTAAAATCCCGAGTAAAATAATTTTGGGCTCACAGCCGACTTGTCCCAAATCCCTTTTGTTGTGCCCTGTTTGAATTGTGAGTTGTTCTTTGTTTTTTATTATTATTTTTTTCACAGGTCCTATCATGGAAAATTATTAGAAATTTTTAGAATATTATGCAAACAATGTTGCGTAATATTTTGATAACTAAGGCTCTGTTTGGTAACGTTTATATTTACTATTTTATATTTTTACTTTTAATTTTTTATAAACTGTAAATAAAAATATGTTTGATGATTAATCTGTTCTTTCGAAGTACCATGTGATAGTTTTATGTGGTATTTTTATTTAATTTTGTAATAATAAATTTTATGATAAGAACATAAAAAAATTTACATTAGTTGAGTGATTATGAGACAATGAGTGACTGACACATAATATGAATTGTGAACATTTTCCAGCTGTGTATCATTGATGATGCAACCAAAATGTTGCTGGAAATTTAAGTGCATGACCTACATGGGGTGAGGGGGTTGGTTACCAACTTACCATAAATTTTGGGACATAACCAACAGTCAAGGACCTCAACCTCAAGGTTGTAGTCAATAGCTTGAGCTAACCTAATATCAAATCTCCTAATTATATAGCTGCCACATTGAACAAGCCAAAAAGGAATGTACCAACTCATAATAATGTTGCAATGGGAAGAGTTAAATACTCTAGCTTTAAATGGTTGTTCATAAATTTTATTTTGTGTCATAAAAAATATAAAATATTTTGTCTTAAGTTTAGTACATGTTTGGCCTAAAAAAAGCTTTTCCAAAGTTTTTTGTCTTTAAAAAAAACAATACGTTTAGATTCTTTTTTTTTTTTAATTTCTTGCAACGAAAGTAATCTAAAAAGTATGCATGAATAAAAAAGCCGTAAAACCTATTAAGAGCCTCTTTCGTTTCGTTGTGATTTTTTTAATATTATTTTTTAATCATTTTGTTAACTTTTTTGATTGCTCATAACTGGAGAAATCTAAAAAACATACTTATTTTATGGTCATAATTAAATGATGCACCCTTAATTTCTAAACTTTTTAAATAAACTCAATATCAACTTTCATGAATTTATATTCGAGATTCAAGAATAATAATATTTGCGATCCAAAAAATATCTAACTATCATACTCTTATTTTGTTATCTTAATATTTTTAGTCTCTTATTTGTATACGGAGTTTGGACTAATAATCCGATAAATATTATACAATTTTCAGCCAACAATAACTTTATAATACTTATCCAATAATTAATAATAACTCTATAACTCTTATCATACTCTAATCAAAACATAAATTAGATTTCTAACCATGTACAAAATCTTATCTATATTTCTCTAAGAAAAAATATGTGAAATCTCTATTATGTCCTTCTTATCCTATTCAACTCCATTCGAAATAACAGACAAGGCCTTTGTCCCTTGCTATTTGTTAATCATGAATATTATCTTTTATTTTAGGGGAATGTGGTAATAAACCTCTTGTAATAAGATTTTAATGCAATAAAAGCAAATGTTAAATCTTTTAATGAAAATTAGTAGTGAAATTTCAATGAAAATTAGTAGTGAGATTTCAATGAAATTTCAATAATTAGTAGTGAAATTTCAATGAAAATTAAAGTGATAGTGAAATTTCACTATAATATTAATATTCAGAAATTTTCACAGTAATGTTAATATGCAGATAAACTTTATTGTGATGTTTAAATTAGAGGCTGAGTTAGTAAAAAAATCTTACTAAAAGAATTTTACACAGAGTTCACTGTTTAATTTCATAAGCCATTGGTTAAGAGAAGTAAGCCCGTTTAATAACCGCTTTAATTAGTAATAAGATGAGATTAGAAATGAAGTAAAATGGTCAATATATATGTGTGTATATGTACATAAGAATAATAACTACATTAAAACATTATTTCAATATTTGTACTTGGAAATATCAAGATAATTTTTAAAATTATAAAATCCACCATTATTTCAAAATCGAACTTATAAAATATTAAAGTTTACTAATTGGACACGAGTATCCAATGCGTTATAACAGCATCTTTTGGATTTTAAATCAACATTTATGATAAAAAAATCAGAGCCATAGAAATTTTGTGAAATATAAAATTTTTATGAACAAATTTTTTTTTGGTGTATCATGATTGAAGTTGTCACCAACTTTAGATTATTTAATCAAAACTTGTTCAATAAGAAGTGGGCTAAGCAACCAACCGCTCTACGCAAGGGTGACGCTACTAACATATTAGTAGGCTTAATTGATCTCATTATTTTTTTTAAAAATAATTACTATAGTTATATTTTAGTTGATGTATAATTGATTCTATTAAAAAAATATAATTAAACCCATAATAATATAAAATACTGTATAATTATTTTTAACGCGTTGCATCAGATTGTTTTTCTTAGTATTTTTACTCCGATCATAAATGATACATTTATAGTTCTTGAAAAGCAATAACACAAAATTTCAAAAACTATAAATTTAATTATATCACTATCGTATTAAACTACTTTTCACAATCATAAATATGTACATTCAAGAGTTTAACAACCGTTTTATAGAATTAAATACTAAGTTAGTTATTTGTGTAGTTTGATTCAATAATTGCTTGGTCGTACATATTAAAATAATATTATTGATGTTATTAACAACTAAACTATTATGTACGTACTGATTTTAAAATATAAATTCTCATTGAATACAATTGTAAAAATTCATATATATATATATATATATATATATATTTGTCAAAATAATAACATGATTATTTTAAAAGTATATTCTTCTTATTGATTAATACATGTAATTTAATTTTTAGTATGTTGATAATAAATAAATAATTATTAATTAGTGTAAAAGTTATTATTATCTTATGGATTAAATATAATTTAAATTTTTAAAAAACTCTATCAATGAAGATTCATGAAATCGCCACTCGCTCTACGTGAATCTTTATGAATGCTATGGAGATCTTACTAAGCTCTCATGATAAGAAGTAGCATCAACTTCACATTTATATATGTAAATCTATTAAGTGTGCACTGTAATTAAATATAGCCTATGGACCCATAAAAAGCATTATGTAGGTTACAAGCTAGTAAATAGAAATATGTTTATGTATTTAAAGTAATAAACTTTTAACTCCATTGACTAACAAATGTTACAAATAAATAGAAACATGATTTTGTATTTCGAAATAATATATTCATATATATATATATATATAATAATAATTATTAAAATATTAATTTTATATTTGTATTTTGAAATATTAAAATAATTTGTTGACAGGGATGTAAGCGAATTGAGTTTTGTCACCAAATGTAAATTAAAACATTTTAGCGACTAGGGATTTAGTCACAAAACATATAATAACTAATTTTAAATGACTAATTATTTGTCGCTAATTGTTATAGTCATTTACTTTTCATGACCAAATTTTGGTCAGTAAAAATGTTATTTCATACTTCAAAATATTTTTAAAAAATACTATCATCGTTTAGTAAACAATACATTAGTCAAGAAATAAAAAATTAAAAATATTTGGCCACTAAATTGTTTGTCGCTAAAAGTTGAATAATTACTTTTGGTGACCAATGTTTTTGGTCGTTAAAAGTGCTACCGTCGATTATTAATTACCAAAACAGTTTAGTCATGAAAGGTTTAAAATATTTTTCTATTTTGGTGACCAAAATATTTAGTTGCATGAGGCTATAAATATTGCGGCCATAATACTTTTGATGACTTTCATATTTAGCCGCCGAAATATACATTTGGCGACTAATATGTTGGTTGGTAAATTTTTTTATTTGGTGACAAAATAGTATTTGGTCGCCAAAACCCTTTGGTGTCGTGGCATCGGCAACAGATATAGCGACCAATTTTGAACTTTTGACGAATAAATATTTAGTTGTCAAAATAGTAATATCTTGTAGTGTTATATATTAGCTCTAAGCTATAACCAAACACTCACAATTTTTCTCGTCAGGTCTTTATATCTATTAAAAAGATATGAATGAGTTACAAATCGAAGTACTCATAAAATGTGATAAGATAATAAGACAAGACAATTTAATTTTATTTAAAAAATCAATATCGCTTTTTTCTCTCAACATACAATTTTTTTTTATAACAAAATAATAGGCTAGTGAGTCCTTTTATATGGAGTCATAGAAAATCACCATTAAATTATCACAGTTAAATTTTGTAACGGAATACTATTAAAAATTTATTTACATAGCTGTTATAGTATTGACTAAATTACTAATTATACAATTATTTTGCAATAATTAATATTATGAATAGACTACTAATGGTATATTTAAATTTATAACAGATAACAATAATAATTGGAAAAATAATTTTTTATTTAAAATTCTACTAAATCATAACAATAACTATAAATAATAGGGATAATTACACTTATCTTCAATGAGATTTAAACTTATTACAGAGACTTCCCCTGTGGTCTCTGAAATTATACTAACCTCTAATGAGATTTAATTTTAACATCAATTGACCTAAACTGTTAAAATCTCTGTTGAAATTTAACAGAAACCGTCCATCTCACCTCAATATCACTATTCCCACCCCAAAATCACCTTTCAAACCACATTCCCTCCCTCCCAAACCACTATTTTCACCCAAAATTTTAACGGAATGGTGGTTTTGAGAAGGATGGTTTTAGGGTATGAATGATGATTTTGGGGTGAGAATGGTGGTTTTGGGGTGGGAGAGACGGCTTTCGTTAAATTTCAGCAGAAATTTTAACAGTTGGGGTGCAATTGATATTAAAATTAAATCTCAGAAAAGATTAGTGTAATTTCATAGATCATAGGAGAGGTCCCTGTAATAAACTTAAACCTCAGGGGAGGTAAGTGTAATTATCTCTAAATAATATTAAAATTTTTAATTAAAATTTCTCAACAACATCCGGTTCAAAACCAATTGTAAATGAGATCAATATTACTTTTATGGTTAAATTACACTGACTCCTCCTGAGATTTTTGACAAAAATAAAAATTTTTCACGTGGTTTTAAAAATTGCTGTAACACCCATTCAGGTTTGATTTTAATATCAAAGAGACCTCAACCGTTAAAATTTGCGTTTAATTTAACTAAAAATTACCGTTTCACCAAAAAATCGCCCTCAAAACCACTGCCCACCCCAAAATCGCCCTCAAAGCTCCCGTTTGCAACCCCCACCCAAAATCGCCCACCC
>JAOTRH010112920.1:0-12852 GCA_034768845.1 Heliamphora exappendiculata
AATCACCATAACTTGTAGAAGAAATGAGAGATGGTGAGAGTGAGAATCCAACAAACCCGATAGAAAGCATGGCATTATAAATAGAAAAGAACAAACGACTAATAGCTCATGTGAAATTTGAATTAAAATTAATTTATTATTTTTAGAATTTAAATTAAATAAATAAAATTTTATTTTATTAGAATATAAATTTAACTTGTTACTATAAAAATAAAAATTAACATTTTAATTGTCAAATTTTAATCTCAAGCGATTGGTCAAGTGATTAAGGCCAATAACTTTGAAATTTTTTTCTTTTCAAGTTTTTAAGTTCAAACTATTTTAATTGCTATTGACTATTTAAAATTAATTAATTTAAAATTTTATTTCAATTTTAATTTAATTTTCTGCTAATAAACAGTGATACTAATTTTTAAAAAATTAATTAACATACACACAAATTGGCCGGATAGGAACCGTTACAAGATTTGCGGTATCTCACAATGTATTGATGTGCGTAGAAAAAAAAAATTCCCAAAACAAACTAATAATTAATGATGTCTGTTTCCCAACGGCCATACTACTCTGTGACATATATGCTAATCGATCACTTACAAACTATGCACGTGTCGTCTCAAGTGCAGGCCACGTGTCAGGCTCAATGTCTTTAGTCACCTAAAAAATGAAGTGTCCTCATTCACGCTTTATCGATGCGCGTGGTACAAATGACTTTGCCGTCTTTGGATGTTTTAAAAAATTTAAATTTTTGAAAATTTAAATTTTAAAATAAATAAATTATTTGAAATAAATTTTTTATTTTTTATTAAAATATTTAATTTTTTTTTGTTTTTAAACTGTAATATTTAAAATATTAATATATTGGCCCTGACTAATTTGCTTATAAGCAAGTTTGACTAAGTTGATTTTTTCGTTTTTAATGAATTTTTTTAATTATTTATTTAAAATTTTATATTTTTTAGACTCTTCTCATTGAGACGAGTTAAAAAAATAACATTTTTTTGATCAAAATATAAAGAATGTTCAAAAAAAAATTAAGCAAAAAATAAATAAAAATTTAAATCAGTAAGCTTATAAGTAAAAAATAAATAAATAAATAAATAAACAAAATATGCCAAACGGGGCCATTTTTTATTTTTATAATAGTGTTGACTTTTTAATTAAAAATATTATAATTATTTTTCATAAAAAACTAAGGCATTAGCCACATTGTCAAGCATGTGTTTTGAATTGAAAGCAAAAATAAAGACTAGTATTAAAATAATTTCAATAAGTTCATTATTATTGGGATCAAAGTTGCTTTTTAAAACAAAAATAAATGTTGATTACTTGAAATAAATTAAATTGGTTATCTTTTTTCTTGTACCAAAATTTATTTCGTTGGGATGAAAGTTAATTTTTTTTCTAAAATTCTTTTAATTGTTGATTGGTTGACGTAAATTATAAGTCTACTCTTTTTTTGGTCCAAATAATTTTTTTGCCCTTAGTTGTTATTTATTGTGCGAGTATTGAGCTGCTTAGCAAGCACCCTTTTGAAAACCTTATAGTAATTTCGCATATCATATGTTTGGGATCATAAATTTGAATATTGTATTGGACGGTATATTAAAATTTTTATTGGTATATATTGATATCGGTAAAATATCAAGTACTATTTCAAATTTATCGCTATAAAATATTATATATATATAGAGAAAATATTGTTCAATAATAAATAATTTAATATAATATAATTATTTATTTAAAATAATATTTTAATTAATTAATCTAAATTAAAATTTTATTTTATTATTTATAGTGAAATAGCCAATTTGAAAATAATAAAATTTAATATGTAAATTTTTTTAATAATAATTTAACATTGATTAGTTGTAAAACTTTTTCGTTACGTTATATTTGATACTTGAATCGAATTATAAAAATAAAAAATAAAAATAGAAGCAAAAAAGTAAGTAAAAATAATTTTTAAAAAAAATTTAATTATAGACTAATACGTATCAGTATAAGTCAGTACGAACTGGTATTGGGCGGTACATTTGGTACAGACCTGTATTTTGACTAGGGGTGTGCGCGAATTGGTGCGATGCGGATTGAATAAAAATTTATTAACCAAACCATTTATATCAATAGAAAAAATTTTAATTTATTGCCGAACCATCCACTTTATAAAACCGACGAATTAGTTATATGTTTGGGCGATTTTGCAATGATGGATTAGACAGATTGACAGTTTAAAAATTAAATAAACTATTAAAGTTCTAAATTTATTGTTTAAGTGGGTTATCAAAGAAACCCACAACCCTGCTGCCATAGTTCAAATTTCAGCAATATTTAAAAGTAAATTATTTGCACAAGGCAAGCAAATAACGTGGTGAAATTAAATATTTAATAATAATATTTAAATAAATAATTTAAAAAAATCTATAACCCATGCTGCCACAGTTTAAAAATTAAATGAACATTATAACAATATTTTACTGATTTATTTGTATTTTAACTATTTTGTTTGTAAGGAGGTGTTGGAATTAAAAATTTAAAACTAAAAAACATGAGCGATGCAGGTCGGTTGCTGGGCGGATTGGATGATTTGGAACCGTCTCACTGAATTTCATCCACAACCCGCCCAACCCACCATTCTCTTCTTTTTAAATTTGCTTGGGTCGGTGCGGGGCGGGCAGGTGCGGGGCAGTTGGGCGAATTGTTGAACAGTCCTAATTTTAACCGGTACAAAACTAAATAATTAACATACCAGTATTGTTCCAAATTGATACGTACCATTCAGTGCCGACTAGTACGGTACGATATTGACAGCTATGTTTGGAATGAAAGTTGTGTCTTAATTTATTTTAAAACTTTGTTTGTTTTGACATAAACTATTTTATAATGAAAAATATTATTTATGAAAGATTATTTTGAAAAAAGTAAATTTTTTTGTTTTTGTTTTTTAATTGGTGTTTAGGTGATACTTGAAAATATATATTTTTAAGAATATAAGAACAAATTTTTTGGTCAAAATATGTTACTAGCACCACTGCCATCCTGCAATCACTGTCGTCATTGCCACTACTGCACCATTGTTGCTACTTCCATAATTGTTACTAGCACCTCCAACCATTGTTGTCACCATTACCATTATTATCATCTTCGCTACTATTATTATCGCTATGATCACTTCGAATATCATTGCTACTTCGCTACCTATACCTCCATTGTTACCACAACTGCCACCACACCGCCACCGTCGTCGCTGGCCTCTTTTCACCACTCCCACCATTGCCGCCGTCATATTCTTTTCCTCTACCACCGCCACAATTATCACAACTATTGTCACTATGTCTATTGTTTCCAGTCTTCCACCACCGATATTGATTTCATAAGCTCCACCACTGTTGTTTTCATTGTCACTAATAACATCACCATTGTCATTACTACTATTGCTGCTAACACAAAAAATAACTTACACACTCTTATATGTAAATTAATTTCATAAATATTAATATATTTTATATAGATATCTATACATTATATATCTTTTATCTATTGTCTAAGGAACTGTGATTATATATATACTATACTAGTTTGGAGCTAATCGGTGATGGGTCCAACAAATCCTCAATGCGAAGTTTTTTTTGGGGGGATTAAACTCAATGTGAAGTAAAGAACATAGATTTGATTGTCATGGATTTGTTGCCATGTGCCAACCTACTGTCATAATTTCTTAGAATCATAAATCATGATAACGCCTGTTAAAAGTACAATCAATTTACCCTGACATTTCAACAAATTTACTATAAAGCTTTCAATGCACCGAATAAAGTAATTCATTCTAAAGGCAACATTAGCGAATACCTTAAAAGTTAGTTTTAATTTTAATTTTTTTATATTTTTAATTAAAAAATTAAATTAAATTTAAAGTAAATTATTTAATAATATAGTTTTTAAATTCATTTTTTAAAATTAATTATTTGAATAAAAAATTAAGTTTTTTTTTATTTTTATTCAAAATAAATATTTTTGTTATAATTAAAATAAACAATTTTATTTTTTTTTATATATTTAATATTAATAATTATATATTGTTGATAGTGATAGTAAATAAGTTATGAATAAAGAGTATTATTGTATTTTAAAAGTAGTAAAAATTTAAATAAAATATTTTAAAAATTTATGTTTTGATTTAATTTTTTAACTTTTTTGCTAAACATGTTACATTAGTTTTTTTAAATTTTTAACTAAAAAAATCAAAAAGCCAAAATTACTTATAAGAGCCTAAATAATTGGCATACTTAATAACTATTTGATTATCTCGACATAACATGTAATAATTTTATATGATACTTTATTTAAAAATGCAATGACAAATTTTACAAACATGATGACTAATATTTATAGAATAGTTAAAAGATGATAAATTATGTACATAATACCAATTTTGATAATTTATTTTACAGTAATGTTACACGTACTCTTCATTCAACGATTGAAATAATAAAAGTAACTAAAAGAGTGCATTTTAAGAGTACATGTAATATTATTTTTTATTTTAAAAATGCCATGTTTCATCTCCAACATAATATAAGTGGGGAGTAACTTATAATTTGGCGGCATACTCGTATGTGGGATTATTCTACAAGATTGTTACCTACATTTAGCAATTTAAAAGCAACCAATAAAATATTGACACCTTCTCAAAACTACGTCGCTTTAAAATCTTGTCACTCTATACTTGTGTTTTCGTCACGTGAGTTTTTTTGTCCTGTTACAAATTATATATGTTAATGGTGACAATTTAATGATATGATTATTTAAAAATTTATATAAAGGCTAAGTAGCTTACTGGTTTGCGGGGTGAAGAGATCTTATTAATTTGTCAGGTTTTGTAATTTTGATTCATGACTTATTAATAATTTTTTTAATAAAAGTGAGCATTGAATGAAAAAAAACTCGTTAATATTTAGATTGTATCTTGGAACTGAAATAGTCTATTTGAACTTTCACGAAGAGATGAATATCGACTTTAAAACAGTAATTACACGTTTTTAATTTCATGTCACATATTTTTATTTTTTCTATTTTATTATTTTTAAAATTTTAAATTTTAAATTATTTTATTTCTCTAAAAAATAGAATTGTTAAAAGTTTTATTCTAACATCTTCTCCATCCTCTACTCTTTTTTATTTTGCTCTTGCTCTTGCCATTGCCACAGCACCGCCTAAACTCCCATTTAGAATATTTAAAAAGTATGGTTTTTAAGATATTTTTGTTTCACAATAGTTTATTTAAGATAATTTATTTATAGTAGCTTTTTTTATTTTTTATTAAAATATAATGTGTCATTATCTTTACTTTAAAATTATAGTATTTGAGATATTGATATAATTTAAAAAAAAAATTAGAATTAACTTTTTAAGTACGAGTATTAGAGTTATTTCACCCAAAAATTTAAAATATAGGACGTCTATATACTTGTTTTCTAGAAAAAAAAAAAGTCAATAAAAATAATAAATATTTTAGAAATGCCAAATGCTATACTTAAAAAACTAATTAAATTTATTTTTTTGGCAAAAAAATGTTCTGACACCTTAATTTGTTCTCCCTTTGACTTGTCTTGCTGTAAAACAAGCACAATTAGTATTGTTCAGTTGTTTGATTGAAACTCACTTCGATTCGAGGTTCAAATTAGTTATCTAAAAACTTTAAAAGATAGTTATGAAAATTAAATTGCATGTCTCGAGTAAAGGTGAAAAAAGGAACTTTTTGTGCATGGTCCGTTCAAAACCCATACAATAATACCCGAGTTGAGACTAGATTAAGCCCGAGCACAAACCCTTTGAATTAGACATGGGCTTAGATACTGAAGCTCGTGACTCGCTTTTTGATCCATGAGCTCCGACCCAAAGCCCAGCTCAAAAAGGCCCACCCCTTTCCTGACCCTCCCCCAATTTCCCAATGGCTCCAAAAACAATTGATAATTTTCATTTTTTTTTTCAAAAAAGTTACACATTCATCCAATAAATACCCCACCCTCTCAGTTCTCATTTATCTTTTAAGTCTTTCAATCTCTCTCAAAGTTTTTGAAACCTCTCTTAAAATCTCTCAAAGCTTTTCGAAGTCTCTTAGGACATATTTATTCGACCATATTAGACATATAATTAAATTATATATTCTATGAAATTATATATATATATATATATATATATATATTTATTTATTTATTTGAATTCAACAAGTGATGAAAGAATTATACATTTATTAGATAACTAATACCACAAAATGAAAAATATACAATGCTTAAAAAAATAATAATAATAATAATTTATTTATTATTAATTTTATGGATCTACTTAATTATCAATTAGGAATTATATATTTTCTCATTATTAATTTGATCAATTAAATATGACATTAAGTCTCAATCAAAGTGGGATAGAAAAGTGAAAAAGCTCCATAATCTCAATCATGCAATAAGTCAAGAAGATTAAAAATTAAATTGCCATTGAGTTAAATTTGACCTTTAGATTTAATTAGTTTATGTTTTTGTTCTAAATTCTTTTTTAATCTATTTTTGGTCATATTTTAGTATCTTGCAAAAATTATTATTTGAAATTAATTATAATATTCTACTATAAATCTTTTTATTATGAAGAAATTTATTGTTTCTTCTACATTCTATTTTTATATAAAAAAATAATTATTATTTTGTTATTTTCTCTTATCCATAAAAAAAAAACTCATTCTTTCTTCTGTTATCCAAATAAAATTAGTTTAATTTAGTGGCTTCTTATACTTTATTATTTTTTATTATGTACCTTTCTCATCCTAATTTTATTGGTTTAAATGATTATTTGTTTCCTAGTCCTAATCTTAATCAGAATGTCTCATAAGCACCATCTACTATTATAGAACCCGTACGTTCACATAATGGCAAGTCATTTTATGTTCAATATTGTCCACATTTATTTAGCTTTGGATTAGTTTATTTTTGTAATTTTTTAACTTAAAAGTCACAAAAAATTAACTAATTTAACTTATTAAGTTTTTTTCACTTTTTTTCACTTTTTTTTTACATAATTTGACATCTATTTTTTTATAAAAAATCAAAAAATCTAAAATCACTAAAGAAAAATTAGTCCAAATACAGGCTAAATTTAATTGTTAAATAAATCCTAAGTCAATATAATGAATTAGTTCAAAAATTAATGATAGTGTTGAAAGATTAGAATCTTATGGAAAATGTGTACAAGAAGTTCTAATTTTTTTAAAAAAAATAGGTGTAATGCTATGTACAATAGGTTATAAGTTGCAATTAAACAAAAAAAAACAAATTAAATTTGTAATATCTCATAATTTCATAATTACAGTTTTAATCCTAAATCGCTTATTAAGTGCACTGTTAGTCATAAAATCCTAGGATTCTTTTCTCATCATAGTTAATTCCACACTTCACACTTTTAGCACTATAATTTTAGTTAGAGACCTAATAATCCATAATTTTTGTTAATTATAGTTTGAATTCCTCAATTCCTTAATAATTTCACAATTAGCCTAAAGATACCAATTTCAATATGGATTGCACATTTTAGACAGGAACACTGTGGCTATCATTTAATTATACTCAGCCCCTGGTTGCCAATTTGGTTTTTTTTGACTTTTTAGCTAAAAATGCAAAAAAATCAGCATTACCCTTTTGGTAAAAAAACAAAAAAATTAAAAAGTTAAAAAATCAAATCAAAACACTAACTCTCAAAATATTCAAATCAAACTTCTACCACTTTTAAAATACAATAATACTCCATATTTATAAATTATTTACTAGTACTACTACCAACTACATATAATTGTTAATATTAAATATATAGAAGGGTAAAATTGTCCACTTTGAACAAAAAGTAAAAAAAGTAACTTTTTATCCAAATAACCAATTTAAAAAAAGCTAGCTTAAAAGTTAAATTACCAAATAACTTATTTTGAACTCAATTTAGCTTTTTAACTAAAAATACAAAAAAATAAAAAAAATTTAACTTTTAAGCTAGTTTACCATCGGGCCTCAAAGTCATTGTAGCCCATAATTTTTTATAATTATATACAAATTCCTCAATTCCTCATATTATTTGGGATAATATGAATTTTAGCTTTTAAAATTGTTTAGAATAACACTTTTTTCCCCCATTGGATTAAAATGTTTAACATGCCTGTACTTTTTTTGTTTTTAAAGTTTTTGGGAATTATTTTTGCCTTCTAAGAATAGAATTAAAATTTTAAATTGATCGCATGATTGACATTTCCTGTAATTATAAAATTAAGTTGTTTGAAATATAAATAGTGTTTTTTTAATAAAAAAAAGCAAAAAAAATATTGTACCAAACAGGCCACTATTTTTGTATAGCGCAAACATGAGCATAAATGTATATATCCCAGCATAAACCATTGCTACAAAGCATTATTCCATTATTTTTAGTGTAATAAAATTATACCTATGAATTAGAGTTGAAAAGATTATAATTTTAAATAGAAGTTATAACTATTTTTTGTAGTTATAAATTTGTAGAATCAAATAAAATTGTATTTATCAATTTATAATTAAAAGAGCAAAAAATTACCAGTACATCTGCATATTATTTTTGCCTTTTTATTGAATTATAAATTAAGAATTAAAACAAATTCTAACAAATGCTCTCATTCTCTTAGTTCTGTTAAAAACTTAAAATGCCTCGCCTTCTCATTTCTTTCTTTAGTTCTATTTAAAATATCTAAAAACTTAGCTTCGGTTTAACTTTTTCTAAAAAATAATAATAATAATTTGTTTGGAATAATTTGTTTAACATAGTTTTTTCTTTTAGTTTTTGTTAAAATATTTAACATATTATAATTTTCATTTTTAAGCACAAGAATTTGAAATGCTAGTACATTTTTTCAATATTTTTAAAAGTAGAATTAATTTTAAATTATGAATAATATAATCATTTTATTCAAAAAAAATTAAAAATATTTAGGGAATGTATATACTTTTTTTTTTAAATTAATAAATTTTTTAAAGACTATGTCAAACACTACAACACTGATATTTTTATAAGAATTATGTTAACCACTGTTCATTAGGCGATGGATATATAATAGATAAAAAGTGTACAAATATTTACATAAAATATATTAATATTTATAAATATGCTAAAATCACATTTAAAAATATATTAATATTAAGAATCTTTTTATCTCAATTACTCTTTCATTCATCGCCCAGTAAATAATAGTTATTAACTCTTTTATGAAACTAACTTTTTAGAAATTCGGCCTCAATGCGAAAGGATTAGGCTGATTTTAGCAGAAAAGTGATTAGTTCCAGGGCATTGTTAATTATACCCTGTTTGGGATCAAGAAAAAGTTGGATTAGTTTTTAAACTGATTTGTTTGAGCTAATATTTTTGCACGACTTTCAAGACAACTAAAAAAAAGTTAAATTTTCTTTTTTTTTATTTTTTTTCTTTTAACATCTAATTTTTCAAATTATTTCAAATACTTTAATTTTTTTTATTTCTTTTTTTTCTTTAAAATAAATTAAACCTCTTTAAAACTAATTTATAAACCTATCCCAAACAAACACTTAATTAATTAATTAATTAATCGGTAATTATGATCACGTGACGTCCTTCATATTTCCTCAACACCAATTTATGCACTGCACTGCATTGCATTTGTCTGAAATCGTGTCGGTCAATCTACGCCGTCCCCTAGTCTGGTCCGACAACACGTGTTCAAAATCAACGCAGCTCTAACCCTGCTTAACCATGATTTCTGATCTTATCGTATTATTCTAAAGTCTTTCTTGGGTAACATACATGATATTCCGTTAATATAAAATCTAAAATGTTTTTTTTTTAATAAAAAAATCAATGATATCAGTGCATGGATCACCCCGCTACACCAAAATAAGTAAATAGAATTTTTAAGAACTTTCAAGTATTTTTGGAGCCTCTTGAGATATTTTTAATAAATAAAAATATTTAATATACTTAAAGTAAATTTTTTTAATCTTTTATTTATTCAAAAAAATGATCTAATTTTGTCCAATTCAAATTATTTTTTTATTATACTATTAAATAAAATCAAAATATAAATAATTTCGCACAATAGTTCAGACGATCAAAAAAATTATTCAAAATTACGTGGAATCAGAAAACAAAAGTTGAACAAAGACATCAAAACTTGGAAGTGTACATATAAAGTTGTCACCAATGTTGAGATCTCTCCACGCTCTCTTTGGTAAATGGGTAAAAAAATTCAATCTTTATATTTTTTATTAAATAAATTTTGGACTCAAAATACTTTTATTTATTTATTATTAAAATTTAATTACCAAATCTCGAACGTTAATGAGAGTACAACTATGCACACACTAAAAATAAAATCACACAAAAATTTATGTAGTTCAACACAATTTCTCTACGTTCACGAGTGAGAAAAATAATCCATTATAACCGTAAAGATTATAAATTTGAGACTAAAAATACTTAAAAATTAGACATTCAAAACTCGAGCCTTAAAAAAAATTTCATTTTTCTGCTTACGGTAAACTCGTTGCCTTCGGTGTTTTTTTTTTCTCTTTCCACATATCTACCTATTTAATTTACTCTCCACAAACTTACTAGAATTACAAAATTCTTATTTATAGTCAAGCCTTAAAAACCATAGTTCCATATAATTATAAAATCCTATATAAACTATATTTATAGTGTACTTATAATTTTACACCAACTCAATTACATATAAATTAAAATATATTTATATGGTCCCATATAATATAAAACACACCCCAACAACAATTTTAAGATTGAAAAATTGAATGAGGCTGAAATCGTTCTTCAATTAGTTTGCAATACCTTGCCATCTGTTTGGTGGACATTTAATAATAATTTTTTTATAACTTCAACTTCCCAATTAATTGGATTTGGCAAGGAAAATGCGCATTGGGGAGATGCCCAGAGAGCACTTAGAACATACACCGATAGATTGGGCCTCGGCCCATCTCTGTTTGAGCGCAGGCAGGTTGAGTTGGGCTTCAAAAACATTAACCCGATCTGAATAAAAAAAATCAACCAAAAAGTTAGAGTGTGCACAAATTGGCGCGGTACGAATTAAGTAAAAATTTATTAATCAAAACTATTTATGACAGTATAAATTTTTTAAACTCACCGCCAAACCACCAATTTTATAAAACTGATGAATTAGTTGGTTTTTTGGGCAGTTTTGCAACGACGAATTAAGTAAATTAACAATTTTAAAATTGAATAAATATTTTATTAAAATATTAATTATTTATATAAATATTCTATATAGATTGAACCAAGTACTCATCTGATGAGTGTGCTTTCCATGTTAAGAAATCGATTTTACTGATCACACACAATTTGTTTTTCATTTAAAAAAATCAGCTACAACATACAAATTAAGAAATCAGAATAAAACTAAAGAATAAGTAATTAATAAGTATTATATGCGTGCAGGTCAATTGAATTGTGAGTATAAGTGATAAAAACAGACACTTTTAATCAATTCGCGTTGTTTCCTTCTTAACTGTCCAACCCACTTTACTCACTGTTTTAAATTTGCTTAAGTCAATACAGTATAAATGGATACAAAATGATTCGATAGGTCGGATGAATTTTTAAACATCCCTATTAAAAACGTAATAAAAAAGTAATAAAAGAAAGAGTTGGGAAAAATAAATGGAACCACTGAAGGATATTTATGTACTTTTTTCTTCACGTGCGTTCTCCATCGGTGGAAAGCAAGATATCTAAGCACGGGTGATATCACCGGTACATGGGGATCACCCTAGCGAATTCGGATTAAATTGTTAGAGGTATGTATTATAATTAAAATTTGATTATTTATTTTGAATTAAAGGTATTTTTATAGATAAATTTTAGAGAATTTAAAATAAAAATTCTATATGTAAGATTTGTAAAAGGATTAATCTCATTTCAATTTATTTTTTAAAAATTACGTTTCATTTTACGTTGTTAGACTTAATATGCCCTAAATCCTATTTGAACACAAAACAGTTGTCAACATTTTTCTTCGGCGCCAACATCGTCGACTCCTTCTCTAACTTTGACCGACGTCTTCATTTTATCTTACATCAAAACCCTAGTCCTTTGCAAAAATTAGTGTACCAAGGCTTCACCGACGATTAAATCATTTAAAGATCGCAATGCTGACTTTTATAAAATTTATTGTCACCACCGTTTGTAATGCCGACCATCAATTAACTCTCATTTATCGCCGATCGTCGACCACTAAACATCTTCCGTCGAGCTCTCCTCTTGCATCGTCGACTGTTGACAAGTTCAATCGTTGACCGTTAATTGCAGAATCTACGGTCAATACTAGTATTTCTCAGTCTTTTTCTTATTTTGACAAAAAATATTATACTGAAAAAATTTTCAATTATATGCATGAGAAAAGAAAACTAACAAAAAAAAATCTCATACGTCGCCTCATTTCTTGTCAAAAAATATTGTTATAAGAAATTTCTCAATTAAATTCGACGAATAAATAAAATACACAGTTAACAGAATAAAATCTCAAATTTGGAATTTTAAACTAAAAAGTCATTCTTTTATTTTGACAAAAAAATATTGTACTAAGAATTTTTTTAATTAAATGCACAGTGAATAAATAAAACGCATATGGTCGACGACATTAGTAATGGTCGACGACTAGGGTGATGCTATTGACAGTACGATAATGGTCGACAGCGGATGTAATGGGAAAAGCAACCGCAAAAGGCAGTGAGCAACAATGATGGTCAACGGTGATGTTATTGACAGTGATGATGACGGTTGACGACGACG
>JAOTRH010112941.1:1866-15227 GCA_034768845.1 Heliamphora exappendiculata
TCTTGAATCCAGCATCCCCAGAGAAATCAAGTTCTTTCTTAGATTCGGCACATGTCTAACACCAATCAAGATCAAAACGGTCCCATCCAGCATGCAAAATCGTATTGTCCCTATACCGACAACTTTGCTCACTGCATAGTTAGCCATCCTGACAGTACCCTAATCGCATGCCTGATACATATTAAAATACTCTCTGGCTGCACACATATGGGACGAACATCCAGAATCTAATATCCAATCTGATTTGCTCATACCTGAAGTAACTGTGAGCACCTCTGATTCTTTATAATCGGAGCCCTCTATAACTGCTGTCTCTGATGATTGTTATTTTTTCTTGTCCACCTTGTACTTTAAACAATTCCTCTTCGGATGGCTTTCCTTGTCACAATAGTAGCACTTTCCTTTGTAATCTCTCGATTTGAAACGATCTTTCTTTTTGGACCCCTCCTACTTTACTATCGCCTTACCTCTGACTTCCCCACTGCCTGATGTAACCATAATGCCCTCTCCCTATGATCTGTTATTCTCACTCTTCTTCAACATCTCATGAGATATGAGAGTAGCAACAACCTCATCTAACCCAAGAGTATCTTTTCCAAATATCAGTGTAGTCCTCAGATCCTCGTACAATGAAGGCAATGAAATCAACAGGAGAATTGTTTTATCTTCGTCTTCAATTTTTGCACCGATAGAATCTAATTTCATTAGTATTCTGTTGAGCTCATCCAAGTGCTTCATAAAGTTCGTTTCATCTGTCATCTGGAGTGTATACAATTGTTTCTTTAAAGACAGTTGATTCGCCAATGTCTTGGACTTATACATGCTCTTCAACTTAGCCCAGAGTTCTGCCAGAGCGGTTTCGTTGAGAACTTTTCAAAGAGTGTTGTTATCGAGATACAACTGAATCGTATTGTTCGCCAAGTTCCGCATCTCATCCCACTCTACATCCTTCATCATTTTTGATTTTTTTGACTTCTTCTTAAGAGCTTTGATCAGTCATTTGCGCGTTAATATATTCTTCACCTTTTGCTGCCACAAGGTGAAGTCGTTGTGACCGTTAAAAGATTCAATCACGAAACTCGAACTCTTCAATACCATTAGATTTGTGTTTGACAATTTTCATAATCTGAGCAAGTCGCAATAGCAGATATGTGTATTTTTTATCCCACGCAGTCCAAATCAATTTTGATTGTACCCGATCACACCCAATCAGTTTCAATCTATTTCGATCTGTCCAATCTAAATAAATAGTGCAAAAATCAAAAAATCTAACCGTACCGATGAATATGCAGTGCCAAAAAACCTTAGGAGACACGGAGAGAAGAAAAAAGAGTCCCATTGAGTAAATTCAAGGGAGATCGTTTGTTACTGTGCTTACTACAGATACTAACACGGCTCGCAAAAATGGCTCATGTTTTTAAAACAAGATTAACTAAACTATTGAAGAGAAAATATATTGCTAGATCGTGTGTTAGCTATGCAAAATCTGAACCAATATGCATTTTAATTTGACTACTGAATTGGCCTCACAATAGATATAAATAGGTGTGGGTGGTGTTATTAATGTGTATATATAAAACTCTTTTGTGATTTAAGTTTCATTTTTTGTCTTTTTGACTTAAAACTAGCTAGGCAAAAAGGTTGTTTGATTAAATAATAGCTTTAAATTTATAGTACAAAAATAAAAAGTTACTCTTTGACTATTAATTTTTTTAAAATTTTAAGCAAAATTGTTAAAAGCAACAATTTAAGATTAAAAAATCAAATCAAATCAAATCAAATCAAACTAAACCTATGAATTGATATTGTTGCTTAGTGCACTAAGCAAGGTTCACTTTTGGTGTAAAGATTTAAGAGTAGTAGACGGGTAGGAAGAAAGGTTGGGGAGGAACAAAGGTTAAGGAAAGTTGTAGAGAGAGAGGAGGCTAAATCTGTGTTTGCCTATTTTTTTTTCAAGGTTTATTTTAAAAAATTCTTAAAAAGTCTATTTATTTGGCTTTTCACCGTAATTAATTTGTATTTTTTCACATCTTTTTACTTTTACCTTTTTTACAAAAAGAAGTTAAAAAGCCAAAAAGTCTAAAAAAAAGCTTGGCCAAACACCCGCTAACTTATTTTATTTTTTATTTTTATTTTTAATAAAAAAAAATATTTTTGGGCTGAATTTTTCTCACTTTTGATTTATTTATGGAAATGAACCTAAGTAAAATATTTTAACCAAAATATAAAAGCTTTCAAAAAAATAAAAATATGTAAAAATAAGCCAAATTTTTCATGTTTTCATTTTTAGGAAAAAAATATCTTCATGTCCAAAAATGTTACTTTTTTTATTTTTCAATCAAAAAAACTCAAAAAGGTAAAAAAAATTCATCAAAAGATGAACAAGTCAAAAAAAAAACCACACACACACACACACACATTCCTTATCCCAAAGTAGACCCAAGAAATTTCAGAGTTGGGTTTTAGACGAAATGTGAGGGAAAAAGGTGAACGTGTTCTTGCGGTTTAAACCTTCCCTCCAAGCCCAAGGTGTTCCTTCCCTACGCTACCTTAAAATATTCCTTTGTTTACGACTTTAATACATATTCGCGATTGAGTGATTGAATCGAATAGTTCTCTTCAACAAAAAGAACCCCCAAAAAAAAAAAAACTTCAATAAAAAAGTCAAAATTAAAAAACTTGCATACATAGGAAGCTTTAATATTATCTCTTGTTTTGTATTTTTATCTACCGTTGTGTTGAAAAACATACGTAATTTTTGTGCAATTGTAACAAATAAAATAAAATCATAAATTGGACTTAAAGACCATAAACCAGAATTTGTAATACATAATTTTAGGAATTTTTGTATTAGTCTAAATTTTTTATTTTTATTTTACAAACATGTGACAAATTATTATTTAAAATATTTATATTTTATTCTGTGATATTTGACACTTGATCTATAAGAGGTATGTACAGCGGAGCAAAAAATGAAGCTAAAAACGTCGAAATACAATAAGCGATGTTAGACCACTCAATAAATCGATCGAGCGGTCAATAGGAGCTCTCAATTTCTACATCTATTTTGCTATGGCTCTGCACAGAAATAAAATTGATGAAAAGTATTTGATGATTAGGATTTCAGTTTGTCAGGGTTTCAGTTTTAAGTGCCTCCCATGTTTATATTGAAACCCTAGACGCTTAGGAACCTTCTCAAGTTGATCCAACATACTCACAAATCAATCAACAAGTTTGATGATCATTTAGCTTCTACGCATTAAAGAACTTCATCGAACCAATTAAATTTTCAACGATCTATTTGTGTTCGTTGAGTCGCTTGAGAAGATTCTCAAGTGTTTGAAGTCTGGTGAGAAGTCCATCCGCATCTAAAGTCCGGTGGTGGATTCCAGCGCGATCAAGCACAAGAGTTGGTGTACGTGAATTCGGCAGGAGTAGGCTTTCAAGCATTTAGTTGTGGATTCAACGTCGGTTTGTAAAATTCTCTTATAACCAACGATTTTATAGTATTTGATTTTCTTAGATCTGGAGTAGTCTCGTGATTTTTATCCGGTTTGTAATTTTTCACGTAAAAATCGTCGTGTCCTGTGTGATTATGATTGTTTTATTTTTTGCTTGTGTGATTGTTTAGTTTAGCTTTTTTTTGCTGCGTTTGTCTTCTTTAATTAAATCGATTAGTACAAATCAGTCTGCAAATGAAATTTTTCACATAAATTAAAACTTACAAACATAACGGAGTTAGAAATAAAATACTGAACGAGGCTAGTGTTGATCACTGTGCCCTTAAGGTAGATTTGTCCTGGCAACATTGCTTACGTTGCCATGGAGATTTTTCTCACAAGATATAATGAGTTGAATCTCACATAAAAAGTATTGTAATTAGTGGACTTGACGAACCGAATATATAATGTTTTGTACTTTTTTTTATTGCTTCCAATATATGAAAAATTCTATGTAAACTCCATTAAAGTCGAAAGAAGAACACGCAATATATAGAAAAGCTTGTAATTATTCAGAATTGTTACGAAAAAAAAAAGACACATCTATTCATTTCAAGTGTCATTTTTTAGTGACACACTACAATGATAACTAATTTGTCACCATTTTCAATCAATTTTCCATTCACTTTAAAATAGTTTCAAACCATTTTTCCAACGTGTTATATTTTTGTATTTTTTATTATTGTGCTTGTGTTCTTACAAAATGACACTATACTCTTAAATATCTAAAACTTAGATATATTTTTTTTGTAAAAACATGCACAATAATTTTTTGTTCTTATTAATATTTAAATTTTATATTTATTTTGTTGTGTTAATTGTGAAAAAACAAAAACTACTGTGCTTAAAATTGTGTTGAATTACGTTGAATTCTTAGATCTGCCAATGTACATATAGAGATCACCTATAAACTTATCGCATATAATTGTTATTGAAGGCCGCTACTACAACATTTTTCAAACAGTTTCATTCTTTCAGATTCGTCGAATGGTTGCTTTCTCGTGCAAAGGTAGCATTGATTTAGGAACACAATTTTGTGGGTGAGGTTTGGTGCAGTGTTAAGGTTGTTGTAATGACGATTTGAATGTTATCCACTCGAAACATGATAGCTAATGTTTTTAGGAATGGCAAGGGGGCGTAGATTTGGGTATCTCGTTTTTGTTTTCTATTTTATTGAAGTAGGGATAAGGAGAAGAAATCGGAAAAGAGGTGGGGATGAAAATATATCAACAATAATTTGTAAACTTAAAAAGGGTGATACTAATGAGAAAGATAATATAATAAATAAATAATAGTTGATAGATTATTAAATTAAAAATATAAAGTATAAAAAATAAAGATGAAAATAAAAAAAATGTATATAATATTTTTGCGTTTTAGTCTTATTAGTGATTTTTTGCATTACTAAAACTAGTTGTTTGTGTTGGGTTTTGACTCAAATTTTACTTTTTTAAAGTTTGTTATTTAGTAAATGCCTGCTAAAACTAGTTGTTTGTATTGGGTTTTGACTCAAATTTTACTTTTTCAAAGCTTGCTATTGGGTAAATGACCGCTCGAGCGGTCCGTCGCGGACACCAACTTTTTGTAAAGTGGTTAGGGTTAGGTTTTAACCTAATATGCCTAATATATATTGGTTTTATGTCCTGAAATGAAATAGCGTGAAAACGTGTTATACATTAGAGTGGTGCTCAATTTTAAAATTATTGAGTGTAGAGAGACAGTAAGAGACTCAGTTTGAGGTTACAGATACATTATATGATATAGAGTGAGACTTTTAATTCATGTTAACGAGTATAGTGAATTGTTTCTTATTTTTCGTGGAGGTAGACTGTTAGGCAAACCACGTAATATCTTGCGTTCTTGATTGTTCTTGTTTCTTTTTATTTGTTATTGTAGATTGAAGTCTACGTAATTTTTCGTTTGGTAATCAAAATCAGTTAATATTTATTATTTAAAAATTTGTGGCTAAAAATTCCAACAACTTATAGCGAAAGTTATGAGTGCTTGGTAAAAATTATAACTTGTACATGAAATAGAAGAAAAAATAGTTATAAACTGTAGCAAAAGTTGTGGGTATTTAAAAAAAAACTTATAATTCATAGTTAAAATTAGTAGAATGAAGTTAAAATATACTAACAGCAGTTTTGCCAAACACCCAATTATATTCTTAAAAATAACTTTTATCTATGTATATATATATATATAGGTGTGATTATTTTATGATTTCTAGACCTTTTAGTAGTGGGAATCTCATGTACTGAGCTAATTTATTTTTTATACAACATGTCGGTTTGAAGGCGTTCTCCCATTGTGGGGGCCTAGATAATCGGAAAGGCAAAACCAATAACTTTTCTTACTAGCTAGGTTGAGCTGAAAAATTCACACCGACCCTAATTTCTTGTGGGTGAAGTTCATTTAGAAAAAAATGTCCCAATAAACAGAAGGTTTTTTTGATGCTACCCACAAGGAAAATTCCTCACATATTTGGAAGAGTATCTTCCACTCAAAGGATGTTCTTAGAAGGGTCACAATGGCTTACAGGCAATTGGAGGAATATATCCCTTTGGAGAGGTTGGTGGAGATTGGCGGTGTGGTATTAAGCTTTTTTTAGGTTCCGATTGGTAATTAGTTTTTAAAATTATTTTTTTTACTTTTTTGCATTTTTAATCAAAAAGTTAAATTTAATTTAAAATAAGTTATTTGGTAATTTAATTTTTAAGCTAGATTTTTTTTAAGTTGATTGTGGGTAAAAGCCAATTTTTTTGTTTTTGTTCAAATTAGGCAATTTTGCGTTTCTATATATTTGATATTAATAACTATATATAGTTACTAGTGGTAGTAAATAAGTTCTGAATAAGAGGTATTATTGTATTTTAAAAGTAGTTAGAGTTTGAATTGAATATTCTAAGAATTAGTAATTTGATTTGATTTTTTAATTTTTTAGTTTTTTTTTTCCAACAATTCATATTAATTTTTTTGAATTTTTAGCCAAAAAGTTGATGTTGGCAAACGGTCCCTTAGATAGTCATAGGAGATTTCTCCTTAGTGGAGGAAGATATGCTGACGGTGAATAGAGAATGGAATACTCTAGCTATCCTGCATTTGTTTAATTCTGAGTAAAGTTAACAATATTATCATGAATATTCCTAAACACTGTGCGAGTGCCTTCAATGATGTTCCATGCTGGGCCCTTTCTAGCACTAATTGAGGTCTAACTAATGATTTTACATGCCGTAGGTGAGGAGACCCTACGGAAGACGGTGACCAAATTAAATCAAATTAAACTAAACTAAATTAAATTAAGTTAAATTACGTTTTTGTCTCAATCAATTAGTGTCGGTTACGTAAATATTTTTTTGCCATTATACGAAGATGCTGACCATCTATTTATATTTCGTAACTCCAAGTCATGATATTTGGTCTAACTTTTTTATTTTTGTAGGTTCATCAATTGGATATAGCAATGTGACTGGATTAACTCGTAACCTAAAAGATCCTAACTGCAAGTCTTTCGTTTGCTCCCAGGAATATTTTGTTTGCGGTTGTGCTATGAATTATCTGGACTGCTAGGAACAAAAGGGCTTTTGAAAATGCCTATTGGGATATCCCTTTGATTATGAGAAACAGTTATGACTACACTTGAAAAATCACTACAGCTTTTGATTTTTCTTCTTCAATCTTTGTTAAAGTGCCTAGGCTAATTTGATATTTAGATGGTTGAAACTAAATACATATAAATATTCTCCAAAACGTTTAGGGGTGGTAAGTTTTGGAAGTGTGACCAGAGATGAATATAAACCAACGAATTATTAACTTCTACGGTCAACTTTCAAATTATACTAAATTCGAGACAAAATTATAGAATATCTTCAGATAACTTAAAGAGATAACTATAGAAGGCTTACAAAATGTGAATTTTGAAACGGATTTCCAAGTAAAACTCACGCTCATTAAAGATAAAAATGATGTTGTCTGTATAGAGTTCTTGTAGAGAATTGTCGCATGCCGAACCTTAATAAAGTGGTGAACAGATGAGAACAAATCAAAAAGATAATGATGATTTTTTTGTACACCCCACCTACCGAGATTGCAACACTTCTAAGTGTTGTCCGTTGCTGCCAATGTGGCTTTTGTAAGATATTTTAGTTTCCTTGTTTCTTGTTTTTCATGCCAACCCAAAAAACCAAAAACAAAAAAAAAAAAAACATTCCCTCTTTGTTCCATCCTACAAAGGTGTTTTGCCAACAAAATGTGAAGATTCAATCTATGCGTGCACAGAAAGTGGGAATATTGACCGACCCTTTATTTTGGTACATCAGATTCCTTAGTCTGAAAGTTTAAAAGTTATTTTTTAATTTTTTTTCTTTTTAATTAAAAAGGTAATTTGAAATAAAAGTTGATCATTTGGTAAATTAATTTTTAAGCTAATTTTTTCAAAATTAATTAACTTTGTAAAAATTTAATTTCTTTCTATATTATTCAAATTAGAAAATATTATCCTTCTTTATAAAAGTATTGGTAATAAATAAGTTATCAAATAAAAGTATTATTATATTTCTAAATGGTATGGAAATTTGAATAAGAAGTCTAAAGAATTGGCATTTTTATTTAATTTTCAGCTTTTAGTTTTTTTTTTTAAGCAAAGTGTAATCGCTTTTTAGTCCTTTTGGCTAAGTTACCGATCAAGCTCTTAGTGAATTGAGAATATCACATTAACATGTTAACGTTATATAATCAAGTGACACATTTTACAATGTGTGCTCATAGTTTAGAAGATAATTTTAAATTAAGAAGACAACAGTTACTCAACATTAGCATGGTACTACACTAAAAGGGCAAGTAATTTACATTTATTAATTGAGTATATGACTCAACATGTTAGCATAATATTTTTAACCTACTAAATAATTTTTCAAACGTTAGCATGATGCTACACTAAAAGGGCAAATGACTTGCATTTATTAATTAAGTATAACATGTTTGTGTTTGGGCACGTGACTTGCATTTATTAATTGAGTATAACATGCTAGCGCAATATTTTTAACCTACAAAATAATTCTCGTCTAAGCCCGTGAATGGAAAATCTTGTACGCTGCAAGAATACAATCCTTTGGCTTCCACTAGAGTCATTAACACCCCCCACATAATACAAACTATTAATCATAAACTGCTATAATTTTGGTGGTTGCAATTTGGTTTAAACCTCATCCAAGCAAAGTAATTTTAATTTTGTTTTACGAATGATCCCATGGCACTGGAACTTGGGCACTATTTAGGATAGCTTTTTGGCCTTTTTTATTGTGTCTCTTTTGGTATTTTATTGGTTGGTCTAAGTTTTGTGGTTTTCCGATTCATCATGGAAAAATAAATATAAAACTCGTAGCCTTTTCAGCTAAAATTAAAAAATAAGTTCACTAAGATTACAAAAAAAAGGCTTACAAAAGCTTTAAAGAGGCTTTTTTTTCTTTTTATTTGAACATTTTAAAATTTTTTGGTCGAAATTTTATATTTTTCTGATTTCTTATGACGACAAATCTAAAAAATATCATCGTTAGGAATAACATGACAAAAAATTACCGACGATGAAAAAACCATATAAAAAAGCAATCCCAAATGGAGCCTTAAAACTGATGGGGCCAGAATGACAAAGGCAAGTATGGTTCATAAAACAAATTTAGACTCTGCATTACAGGTTTCCTGTACTTTGTACCTGTCATGCCTATCCTAATTCTTTTCAGTTTTTTTTGTTTGTCACAAGGTTTCTAATTAAAAGGCCAATGGCCAAGAGGTAATCACATCCTCTTGTACAAGGTAAATTAAATTAAGGTGGTTGCTTGCACACTTAGGGACAACCAGTGGGTTATGTTGCAGTCCCTAATGGACTCGAGTTCATATCTCCTTAACTACCAAGCACACAAAAGATCGCAATCCCCAATAGACTCAAGTTCAAATCTTGGTTACATAGAATGCGCAAGAGAGAGAGAGAGAGAGAGAGAGAGAGAGAGAGAGAGAGATTTATATGAAAGATTGGTGGATACAATACATATAATTCATAACTTGAAAAGTCAGAGTGACCTTAACAACACACTAAGGATAGTTTTGAGAAGAGTACCATCTTGTTAGGCATTCAAGCTTTTTTCCATAATCAACTCTAGATGCCTTTCTCCATACATTGTCTCCAAGCTACTCTTAAAGGACTTGTACCAGAACTATAACCAAGGTCACATGTTGAAGTTTGCTTAGGGTGACAGAGAGATGGAAAAGAGAGAAGCGAAGATAAGAGGAGAGAGAAACTAAGAAATGGGAGAGCGAGAGAGGGAAGTGCACCAGTTCATAATTTCAGCCACTTCGGCCTAGCAGGTTTTTTGTCAGCAGGCTTTCGCTCGGAGACAGCAGGGGAGGAACTGACCATGACAGGTTCGGGGGCAGCTTCAACTGGTTCCTCCTGTTCGGGAATGATTTCCAAACCTTTTAAAGAGAGGACATCCTCTTGAAGGTAAGAACCAGATACAGCGGAACTATCGCCTCCTGAAAAAAGAAAGAAAACTAAACAATTAAAACAAGGACATTGGCCCTTGCAATGCTATGGTGAATAAAGCAAAGAATTAATGCGATATTTGGATCATGAATTTGTCAAGGGAAAGGAAAAGAAAAGGAAAAAGGAAGGGTGGAAAATGAGTGAAGGAAGCTAAACTTATTTTCCTTCTTTTCGGTTGGGTTTGGAAAATGAAGATCATTTTTTCTGTTGGTTTCTCATAACAATAGCATGTATAAGTAAATTATATTTCCCTCATTTTCTTTTTGCTTGACAAATTTCAAGATCCATACACGTTATAAACTGATGAGCCAATGGAATGTTCACAGGATGTATATGGCTACTTCACTTTTTAAGTACATTCTGATAAAAAATTCACCCGAACCCCATTCCAATTCCAAGCAGTCAAAATTACCCTTTCTTGACAGATAACTGTATCAAAAGATGTGAAAAATACACCCAGACACATTAATATCTACTACGCAGAGATCTATTTTTGTACATCAAATACTGGTTAAGCATTAAACCTAAAAATAGCAAATCCCTTCCATCAATTAGCTTTAATAGGAATTTATTACAGCTAGACCATGCCTCTGCACCTACCATCACAACATCCATGAGGCTCTGAGATTTTTCTTGTTAACTTACAAAATCATCATAACTTGCATAACCACAATCTAGGATCATTTGTGTTGTATAACATGGATCTCCAAAATTCGAGGAGGAATAGCTCAAACTGTAACAGACCAAAATAAAAGTTATAGTTATAAATATTTTCTAAGCATCTTTCTTTTCATTAAGTTTCTCTTCAAGACCATCTTTTGTCCTTCAAGACTCGTTTACATTTCTAAAATAACCAACTTTTTTCTCAACCCACCATTGATCAACAATTTCAATTTGTGGGAAGTATATCGATCATCAAATAATAAGGCTTTCAATTTTCAATTTATACAAATAAACAATTTGAAGACCAAACGGAGAAACTAAATGCTCAGATGCCTCTCAGTATAATATATTTGGTACTGCGCAGACTCTTATTTCAAATACAATAATGACAGGGTAAAAGCAAATCTAATTGGATTGCAGACTCAATTCAACAAGTGGAGGTAAATCAAAACCAGTAAATGAATCAAACAAACACACAGAGACGAATACTTGGTTGAAAGGATAACCACAAAGACGAATACTTGGTTGAAAGGATAAACCACAACCAGAAAATTTGAGAAAGAGAGAGGGAAGAAAACTAGTAGAATACCAATGCTTTCAAAGGCATTTCTAAAGACTACTCATCGAGGCAAGGCGCACCCAAAAATGCACCAAAGCATTGAGTTTTAAGCTAAGAACCAACCGTGTGTATGCCTTTTTGGCAAGGCATTTGCCCCAGGTAAGTTTTTTTCTTTTCACACCTAAATAACAAAGGCATGCCCACCAGAAGCTTCTCAGTACAAATTTTATAACCAAAAAAAAAGGAGAAAAGAAAAAGGAAAAAGAGAACAAAGCATTTGATGAGATTCTGAGAATGAGAAAGCAGTTTTGTGCATGAGAGAATTCAGAAGTCAGAGGAAAGAATAACAGAACAGAGAAGACAAACCTAGAATTTCCATTGTTAGTTCGAGTTGGAAGCCTTGTGACTAAAAATGCACAAAAAATGTTTGTGTTTTAGGAAATGAACCCATTTTAGTCGGTGTCCCCATATGATGTTTCTCTCTCTCTCTCTCAAACACACACACTACGTGCGTGCGTATCTAAAGTGACTCAATCAAACACATAATTGTGGAATGAGTTAGCAAATAACTATTTATGTTTACCAGCCTTTGGATGAAGAATTGTATGGATGGACTCTCCAAGATCCATAATGTAAATTAAGGATACAATGCAAAGTAAAATCCTTCCTTCCTAAGAAAAATGTTCCCTTCTTTTGGAAAATAAAACATATTCGAGAGTGAGAATCGAGGATAAGATCAAAGCTCCACTTCAGCGATAAAGTTAAATAGATATTAAATGCATAAATAATGCACCGGTGGTCAACCATGACATTAATACTTATGTTACATGAACTCTTCTAAATGTATCAAATATCCGTATCAGATACTCAACACTTGGATAATAGTACGAGATATGTATCCGACATTTTTATATATATTTTTATTTTTTAGGAAAAACAGTGTTTACAAAGCTACATATAGCACTTCATGCACAATATGAGAGTGTATACATAGGTCTATAGTAAACTTGAGTTATTAAATATGTTTTTGTATACCCCATGTATTCTTGTTCTGACCCTTTGGCGTTTTTAATGACATCACGCTACTTATCAATATATATATATATATATATATATATATATATGAATTGTTTTAGGGAGTTCTACTGGAATTAACAAGAGAATTAAATAAATCTGACACTTCGACACATACCAGCACACAACAACCCTACTAAATCCATGTAACACGGATCAATATACATAATAAACCCTGTTACTACACATTCTAATAAACTTTGACGGAGTTTTGACAAGAAGAAAAGCTGGAAACCTGAGCTAATTCAAAACAAGGTTAAAGGCAGAATCATTGGAAGGTGGAAAGTGGACTGCCATAAGGAAACATAATTGCGAAGAAACAAAATTTAGTTTGCATGCTAACCATTTGGTAGGTCGTAAGAGAAATACACAATTGCCCCAGGGATAAAGCCAGCAGAGTAAAAATCATGGGATGTGTCTTTTACTTGCTTCTTCGGAGGAGTGGTAACTGAAAAATACAAATATTTTCCATACGGAAGTAAGTTAATAAAGCAAAGAGTTTCATTTTTTTTTTTCATTTACAAATGATTCTCACATATATAAAATGGAAGTTCTGGATGAGCAACCACTTTCTTAAGAAGATCAACTAAGATTTCGATTGTCTCTGATGGATGAAATGTGGCCTCCAACGTGCAATTATCAGGGAACCGCACCCTAATTACAGTCTGCACAATGCAAAATGAGCAGACAAAACTTCTTCCTTTTCTATTTTTTATACATACAAAATGATCAAATAAAGCATCAAGTGACATTAAACCCTCATCAAATTTAACCAACATTGCGGATGGAAGTCTAAACTAGTTTTAATTAAAAAAAACAATCGCGATGAATATTTAACACTTACCTTGGTTATTCTTGACCTGCGAGCAGCCTCTTCTGCTTCTCGAATCTTTCTCGTCTTCAAGAATGTATCTGCTCAAATTTCCATTTGCTATCACTCCAAGGAGTATCCAACAGTAGCAATCCAATACCTGCATATGTATGGGTTTTTACTCAATTTGTTCACGCGCATGCGCAAGGAAGGGGG